>JANSTP010161225.1:0-12213 GCA_025330745.1 Cladonema radiatum | reverse complement strand
TTTCTTTAACTCGATTTGCTTCCAGCGCGGTAGTTTCGGGTATTCTTCTTTAGGTATACCAAATAATTTCTAAAAATACAATTCACAACGATGTTATATGTTATGTGTTCTTTTTTTAAAGTTGGCAAAAAATGAATAAGTACAAAAAAGTAAAATTCAGCACCTAGCAGCGCTGCGCAATGTAAATTAGCGCGCTAATTAATTATAAGTCTAATGCTGCGTTTCCATTTGTACCGAATAGCTTTGGGGCGAACTAGTTTACTCCAATACAAGTGGAAACACTCATCGGAGTGACTCCGATAGATAGATTTTACAGTAAACAACAATTAAAAATTAATCTCAAAAGGTTTCATATATTTTCAAAATATAATGCATTAACGATGAATTTGGTAATTATTTCTTTCAAAATTTTCAAAATTATATGAGAACATCGTATCAAAGCACTCAACCAAAAAATTAGAGTCATAACGATAAAGAAGTACATTAATCCACTCCGCTACTAGTGGGAACGCAGCATATATCTAAACGAAACAAAAATGAAAGAAATGATAACTGTATTGTCACCTTGAATTCGGTTTTATTCAAATATTGTTCTAAACGTGAAGGATCGACACCTTCGGGAAGAGGGACTTGGTTCAATTCCGCTAAAGTATATTCGTCTCTGAAAAAAGAAAAGTAACATAGCGTGAAAGTACCAATCAAAACACTAGATCCAGTCCTTTCTTGAAACTTTGGAGAAAAACAAAACCATCCCATTTGGGAAAAAGCTGATGCTTCTCATCAAAAATAGTCTGAATTGGAAACGCAATACATTGCAACTAGACTAGATCTAGTCCGATCTTGAAACTCCCGAGCAAGAAAATTCCGAGCGCGAAAAAGCCGAGATTGGAGAAATTTCAGCACCACTCAATCCCGTGAAGAATTAATCCGACTCCTGATTTATAAGAAATTGGACTAAGAGCTGGTCTAAAACACTTAAAGGTACATTCCCGCGGATTTTTTTGTTGCATAAATTAAAAGAGTTTTATATTTTGAGTAACCACTGAAAATTTCGCATGAAAATTCCTTCTCCTTGTGGAGTTAAGCGCTCTCAAAGTTGTAAAAAATGGCCCACTTTTTGTTTGTTTACATTCGTGAATGAGTGGAATTTCTGTATTTTTTCTTCTTCTTCGAAAATATCAAATGATCATATCTCAAGAAGTAAAAGGCATTTTTCTATCATATTTTCAGAGTATGCTCAAAATTCAGATTTCTATCGAATGAGCAAATAAAATTTTCTGCGGGAATGTACCTTTAAAACTTATCATGCAGAAAATATAGTCTTACTTTTCTAGCTGTGAAAGTACATTTGCAAGCTTTAATTTTTTCCCGAGTTTATGACCAGCTGCAACTTGGCGTTCGGATATTTCCGCATCGTCAACCCAGTAGGGAAAAATATTTTTGAATTCTAACGGTTCACATCCAGCGTGAACAATGTAAGCACGTGAAAGCGGACGATCCACTTCTAAAAAAAAATGACCGGCAAAATAAATATCGGTCACATTGCTACACAAAATAACCGAAATTTTTGTTTTTACAATGCAGATGACATTATATAATTCGAACACATATAATTCGAATATTTATATTTATCATACGTCTCCCATATAACTATCTTCACTAATAATTTTAGATGTCCGACAGAAAATTATATTGCAGCTATCGAACATCTAAAATTATCCGATGGCTATTTGTTTAATTTAATTTTTATTGGTTGAATATTTTGTTGACATTAAGTTGACGTTTCTCATTGGATGAAAAAACAGTAATGCTCAATTGACGTTCGAAATTACGTTCGAAATCATTCATGCTTGCAAACAAAAACGAAAACAAAGTTAATGTTCAAAGTTGTAACGTAACCATTGTTTTTTTAAAAATAGTTTTTTTAGTTGTCACAAGCGAAAGGAATAGTGTTTCTCTTTGTTGCACAGAAAAAATCTATTGGATGCATGATAAAACAGATATCCAACTCGGCAAAATGGGATATCGAAATTATCCAGTCTCGCTTTGCTGATATTCGACTGAATAATTTCGGATATCCCATTTTAACTCGTCGAATATCTGTTTAAAATCGAACAGATTTTGAATCCGCTTGAAGAATCGACTTACACGACTTCAACTGTAATATACCGACAGTAGGTTGACGTGATCTGAAAATATGACGTGATCTGAAAATATCGTACCTTGGAGGTAATCTTTGATGGATTGCATAGCGAGTTTTCTGTTGACATCAAAACGATGCTTTTCTGCACGTGTGTTTGGTCCAGAAGAATTTTCATCCTCTGTAGCTGGCCACCAACCTTGCCATAAAAACACTTTGTGTTGAATGTCAATAAAAACCAAGCCTAAGTTGAAAGAGTTGATAA
Organism: Cladonema radiatum; assembly: GCA_025330745.1. Classification (NCBI taxonomy): domain Eukaryota; kingdom Metazoa; phylum Cnidaria; class Hydrozoa; order Anthoathecata; family Cladonematidae; genus Cladonema; species Cladonema radiatum. The sequence continues at coordinate 9,808 of JANSTP010161225.1, read as the reverse complement.
TCATATCATTAAAGAAATGACCTTATTTAAGTTCCCTTCTCCTTGACCATTAATTAAAGATACATTTCCTCCAAAAATTTGTCTTACAATAAAATAGAGTTAGAAAAGCGTTTTTTTTTTTAGCTATCACTGAAAATTCAGGATAAAAGTTTTTTTCTTGCTATTTGATTTATGGAGGCTAAAAAAGTTTTCAAAAAACAACAACAACAACAAAAAAAGGGTTTTTTGTTTTTTTTATATATGTGAATTAATGAACTTTCAGTATTTCCTCTTCATTATAAAATGGCCATATCTCAACAAGTAAAAAAAAAACCCTTGAAATTTTCAGATATGATGGCTTCTTTCACTCTTTCTTCCATGAAGTTTGATTTTCTTTTGAATAGGCGAAGAAAGATTTTTGTGAAAGGGTACCTTGAATTTTGAATTATAAAAAAAGTTCTCATATGAGTTAATGACTGTGCAATCAAGGTGCAATTCCACTGGGATAGTAAATCGGGAGAGACGTAATTGCTTAGAATACTACTTTTAAATCTTTTCTATATTCTAATACTTAGACTAAAAAGTCCCTTGCTCGAAAGCACATCTCAACAAAAACTTTTGTTGCACAAATCAGTAGAGTTGTATGTTTTAACTCAAAGTGTCGCATAAAAAGTCAAAAATGGCCCACTTTTGTTTGCTTACATTTAAGAATGAATGGAATTTTGTGTTTGTTTTTTTTGTCATCAAAGATCGAAAGGTCATATTTCAAGAGGTAATAAAAAAATTTTGATGACATTTTCCGACTGACCTCAAACATCGAATTTCTATTAAATAAGCGAAATAAAATTTTCAACAGGAATGCTACTTTTAGAGAGAATCTGAGGTGAGACTAAAACTTGGGTTGATAGCGTATTCAATTTGTTCTCAATGAACCTTATTAAATATTTTTGTAAAACTTCTCACTTGGTTGGCTCAAAAAAGACCAAAGTAAATCTGTAAACAACATATGATAATAGCGAAAGAATGAGGCGTCTATCATTTGTGATGCTCTTTCATATGAACAAAATTCATAGTCGACCCCCCCCCCCCCTCAATATTAAAGGGGGGATGGACTTATCGAAAATCCTAGTTCTTGGGGGGATTTTGATATTGCCCCAAAAAAGGTGGAAACAAAGATGTTGGGGGGGACGATTTGCGAAGGGGGGGGATATGCAAGTTCATCCTTCTTATTATTGATGTTAAACAAGTATTTTTTTCAACTTTTAAAATTAATTGATTCAATAAAATTGTTCTGATGACAGAGTTCAAAAAAAATTTCTTAATGTCATTAATAATTTCATCAAATAGTTTTGAATGGTATTTTTCTATTTGGAGATTATATTTGACCGTTTTTAAACGGGCTTTATTAAAAAACGCATTAAGCATCAATTTCTGTACTCAAATTCATATATTCACAAACAAAAGACACATGGAAATTTAACCCTATTGTGCATGGGCTCCGGAAGACGTAGCAGTTGCATTAGGGGGTAAATTTACCTCCCCCTCTAGCTAACTCAAAAACTAGAAATTGCATGAAAGTTACACTAAATATTAATCTACTATTCCCCTTTCCAAAAAATATATGAACCATTAAAAATCATGCCCAAGTTTTCATGATGTTATCACTTTAAAATGAGACGGTAACGCGAAAAAGCCAAAATCGGGCCTTAATTTTCAAAATCCGATAATTTTTGAAACAATGAAGCAATTTAAGCAATTAAAATTGGTGAAAATGTGAAGAAGTGTTAGTAGGTTCTTCTTTTAGCAAAGAAGTTACCAGTTTGGCCTAATGTCCTCAAAAATTTGAGATTTTTTCTTCTAAAAAGCCCATATACAGCAATCTATCTTTCGGGGTACCCGATCCCGAAATTCGGGTTGCTCCAGGTATAGGGGGAAGTTATTGAAAATTTTTTTTTACAATAACATTTCCTTACAAAATTTGACCCAAAGTCATAAAATTTGAAACAATTTGCATTTGTATTTTTTACGCAGTTAAAGAAAGTTTAACAGGGGGGGGTATCCCCCCCGCCCATGCACAATAAGGTTAAAAAAAGTGAAGGAAAAGTAGGAAGAATATGTATACAATACTATCCGTAATTCTAACTCTGGATAATTCAAATTTAGGATACCTCCAATCTTTTCTTTGGTCTCTTCAGAGTCAATTGAACTAAATTTCCTTCTGATACACGTTTTTTTTTATAAGAAACCAGTTTATAAGAAACTTAGTACCGGACATGCCAAAAATTTAGAAACTTTGGAACTAGGAAAATATGGCAAATTTCTGTTAAGAAACTTTTTTGCTGAAATTCACAGTTGAAATACTTTCAAGGTGGCGATATAGGATAAATAAGGCGCTATTTACGCCCTCCTTGTAATCTTTCTTATTTACAGCGTACATATCTTGCAGTAGAAGCAACCTATAAACGACCAACTTGTTGTTTTTTCTATTAACCAACTTTTTTAAAAGCTAAGAAACTTCATAAGAAACTTTTGGAAGCAAATTTAGGCAATTCCTAAGAAACGTTTAGAACTAGGTCTGGTACTTGGTTTCTTAAAAAAAACCCGTGTAACTCAAACTTCAATCAGCTATTTCAAACAAGTTTTTAGGCATGTAGGGGTTCAACTTATCTAGAGTTTACAGTAGTGTTATTTTTAAGTTCAAATTACATATAGTACTCTATAACCTGTAATCAATATGCTGAAAAGAAGACTTATCGATAAAAATGATATAAATACAACTTATTACAGAACTATTCAGAATTTTCAAACTTTTATGGCAACTGAGAGCAGGGCGCGAGCAGTCTAGTAGGGGGATTGCATCATTCTGTGAGGGAGGATTCACAAAAATAGGGGGGGGGGGGGTTGATCACTAATAAGGGGATTGAACCCCATTACCAACTGTGAACTTGTCTTTTTACCTCGGGATCTGTTGAAACTCAAATAACTTGAGCACAAAACGCCAAACTGAGAGGAAATAAAAAGCGGTTTTCATTATTTTTCTGTATTTACGAACGCCCCGTAATCCGAAGATTTCAAGAGTCATAGAATCATACCATACATACATACCTGGTTGAGAGAGATCATTTAAATCGGACTGCAAAACGGGAAACGGGCAAACAAAAGACGGGTGGTAGGCAGAACTTGTTATTTCTTTGTGTTGAAAGTAACCATGGAGACTGTCAAATACATAACAACGCGGCGTGAAATCGAATGTTTTCGAAACTGAAAGAAAATAACAAAAATGAAAATTGCGACGAGTTTGTAACAAGAAAAGTTATGTTACATAGTAAATTGCTTTAATATACCTTTTTACGTACCTCCTCATAGTACATGTTTTCACAAGCAACAAGTTCATGAGCAGTCAGTAATGACTTTTGAAGCGACATTTTAATAGTTTTCATATAAAAAGTGCTATCAAGAAAAACGATTTTAAAGGCCATGTGCAATGCCTTAAAATACCGGAAAAAGAGTGATTGTCAGGTCAATTTCTCGTAATAAAGACAAGGTTCGAATCTTTTAGGCACTGAACACTTCCAAAAATAAGATTTTTTGATCCATAAATTTTCTATAAAATAGACGTTTTTTCTTATACTCCTGATTTTACTTTCGACGATGATGTTAGGTTGATGATAACAATTAAAGTGTTGGGTTTTCAGTAGTGCTTGGAAACGAAATGAAACGTAAAAATGCAAGGTTGTATGAAGAAAACATTCAAAGAAACATCATCATCGTGGGGCAGGCTATCTCATGAAACATTACTAAAGAGGACAGTTTCGTATAGACGTCAGCTTTTTGAGAATTTATACATAAACGCTCGCCTTTTGCAAAACATTTACAAAGTTGGTGACTTCTTTTAGGGAGGAGGGAGGGAGGGGGTACTTAGATTGATGTTAAATAAGTTCCAATGGCCCATATCATATTTTGAAAGAATTATTTTTTGAAATTTTATAGACAGTATTAAAAATATTACACAAAAGTGCTCGATACTTCGAAAGAGCACTAAATAGATCAGGCATATAAGGGGGGAATGACCACCTCGAAAACTAATTTTGCTCCTGAGGATTTTTGAAGTCATTAGACCCTAAATAAAAAGATTTTTTTTGGTTGAACACCTAACTAGGTGGCAAGCTCTCAGTAGAGAAACTTATATCCACTTCACTGCTGTGTTATAAGTTTTGTTAGTATCTGCAGTCAAAAAAATTTTTGTTCTCTCAAATTTCAATGTCTTATATATCAATCGAAAGGAAATTTTATTCTGATTATTTTTTAATAAAAAACATAGGGCTGAAAAAGTCTATGTCAGAAGCTACATGGCCTAGAAGCTCTAATTATGACGTCACAATCTACGGTCAGGAAAAATATAAATTCTGAAATTTCAATGCTATGTATATCATTCGATCGGAAATTCTAAGCTGATTGTTAATTAATAAAAGATATGGGGTTGAAAAAGTTTATGTAAGAAGTTACAGAGCCTAGAATGTCTAATTATGGCTGCATGAACCTTGTTTGAAAACAAACGAAATTCCTAAAAAAATCATCAATTTATGTGCTAATTGACAGAACATTATAAGCTAATCATTCTTATAACAAGGCGTTAACAATCATAAATACCATTAGAGAGAGCAATGGGAACTAAAAATTTGAATTATGAAGTCATAATCTTTTGTATGTGGGAAAAATGAGCTAACGTTTTAGAACATTTGCATTTGAATTTCTTTTGCTGTTCTGATATTTATAAAAATTTAAATTTGTAAAATGCAGATTGATCAACTGATGGAAAAAAATAAGCTTATAGAAATGCTGACAAACGAGAAAAATTTCACTCAAAGACGGTTCTCAGTCTCTAAATGTGAATAACTGCTGGCAGATTAACTAAAAAGCCTACCAACACAACAAGCTTTCTATTATTCAATATGAAACATCATCCTAGCTAAATTTCCTACTGTTTTCGAATCTGTAATGTCTTCAGATAATTCGTTCCTTTAAGTTATGGATCTTGGTAGCTCAAAGAGTGCTTTCAAAAGAGTTCGGTCTTAACTTGTTTTAGTTGGTACTTTGATGAGCTATCTCTTTCATAAAGCTCTGCTAGTATGAGATTGACCTAACTTCAGTTTAAACATTTCCATCAGCAAGCTTATGTTCTCCATATGAATAGCACGAGAATTGCACACTTTTTGAGAATTACTTGAAGGGATGGAACACGGTCCTTGAAAAGAACCTGAAGTGCTTGCTCATGTAGCTTCTTATAATCTTATGATTCAATTTTATGATTGTGCTTCATCCAAACGAGAAGGCAGTAATTGAACTGTGACGAAATGAAAACTAAAAGCAAAATTCGTTTCATGGGTATACATGAAAAGTTGCAAAAAATAATTTGCAAATGCAAATATGAGTTGTTTAGTTCTATGTTCGATAATCAGAGAATAATAGAAAACATATTCCGTTGGTAGGCTTTCTAGTTAATCTGCAAGCGGTTATCCACATTCAGAGACTGAAAACTGTCTTTGAGTGAAATTTTCCCTTTGTCAGCGTTTCTATAAGCTTATTTTTTTATATCAGTTGATCAATCTGCATTTTACAAATTCATATTTTATGAATATCAGAACAAGAAAAGAAATTCAAATGCAAATGTTCTAAACCGTTAGCCATGTATATCATTTTTCCCACCTACAAAAGATTATGACATCATAATTCAAATTTTTAGGTCCCATTGCTCCCTCTAGTGGTATTTATGATTGTTAACGCCTTGTTATAAGAATGAGTGGCATATAATGTTCCCTCAATTAGCACATAAATTGATGTTTTTTTAGGAATTTCGTTTTATTTTCAACTAACAACCATGCACAAAAATTCTGAGACAGTTTTAAGCTTTTCCTGTAGAAATTGGCACCACAAGCCATACCAAAACGTATATTTTTTTACTTTCACAGGCAGCAATTTATCGCGCGATTTATCTATATGAGCCTTGAGCCTTGGGCTCTTGGGTGAATGGGTGAAAACCACCCGACCCCCATTTTGGGTGTTTCTGAAGCCCTTCCAAGTGGCGTTACAGGGGAATCTAAAGTCCGAAAACAAGCAAATTTCTCAGTTTGTCTCGAATATTTTTGAACCTTATTGAAGGTTCATGCAGCAATAATTAGACTTTCTAGGCTCTGTAACTTCTTACATAAACTTTTTCAACCCCATATCTTTTATTAATTAACAATCAGCTTAGAATTTCCGAATGATTGAAATACATAACTTTGTAATTTCAGAATTTTATATTTTTCTTGACCGTAGATTGTGACGTCATAATTAGAGCTTCTAGGCTATGTAGCTTCTGACATACACTTTTTCGACCCCATGTGTTTTATTAAGAAATGATCAGAATAAAATTTCCTGTCAATTGATATATATAAGACATTGAGATTTGAGAGAACAAAATTTATTTTGACTGCAGATATTAACAAAACTTATAACACAGCAGCGAAGTGGATATAAGTTTCTCTACTGAGAGCTTGCCACCTAGTTAGGTGTTCAACCAAGAAAAATCTTTTTTTTTTAGGGTCTAATGACTTCAAAAAACCTCAGCAGCAAAATTAGTTTTCGAAGTGGTCATTCCCCCCTTATATGTCTGGTCTAAAAAAACAATACAAAATGATATAAGAACCTTCTATTGAAATTGTTTACTTCCGCAGTTACAAGAGTTTTTGAATATTTAAATCCAGGGGGTGAATAAATTCAGTTTTCCATAAAGTATTCTTTCTACACTTTTCTTTATTGGCTTATTCACACAATAAGAGCTAGAACAAATATCTTTCTCTACATAGTTCAAGTAAGACTTTCAAATGCTTCAAAATGGTTTTATGGTAAGAGAGATTCTTAAAATGACCCCCATCTTTGTCCAAAATTTAATATATCTATATCAACAAAATGCCGAAAAAGACTTCTAATTGTTTTATGATTAAGCCAAGTTTATTATTTAATTTTTAAACTTGGATTTTTGCAACACTGCCATTAAATATATGATGTCATCACTTTCAAGTGACGTCATAATTGAGAAACCTATACAAAAATGAGCAATAAGAGTGACAGCTTTATAGTTTTCCATGTTTTATTGTCATTGCTATTTTGCAGGGTTCTTGATTACTAACGTCTGAAAATGAAATCTGCCATTTTTGTGAATATGTTACCTTGACATTAAAAAAATAGCAGAAAGCCATGTTGGAATAACACCTGGGACGAAAAAAAAAACATTACCTAAAATTTAATCCAGCCTATTTGAAGGGGTACTGAGGTCAAGAAAAATATATCCTATTTATTGCCTCATTTGAGAGATGCTGTTTCATTTATTGTTTTTCTCATATGAATAAGTATAAATGTATTTACTACTTAAGAAAGTCTTCAATATTCTTAAATTATATCACATTATTCAATGTGAATAAATGAAACAGATCTTATCACCAAAAAATATGCTGGGTGGGAAAAAAGGGCAGGTCAACCTGTATCAAGAAATATAAATATTGTTTTAACCACAAAGCAGTAATTCTATGCTTCAAAAAATAATGTGTAAAAGACTCTAATTGTTTTCTAAATATTCTATTTTTATAATTTTTTGGAGGTTAGAGAGATGAAACCTTAGTTCACTTTTAAAAAATTGTTTTGAAAAAATCGTATGAAGCCTCTGCATACGTTGCTCAATAAGCCAACACAGGAACAGACAGACAGCGCAAACAATGTGGGCTCTGTACGTTGTGTATTAGCTAAATACAAGGGTCAGCATGCTAACATAAATATGGGAATTTTGAAAGCAATTTGAGTTCTTCAATTAGCAAGTTTACCAAGTCATAAAACTCTTAAAAACACTTTCAAAAGTGTCATACTTAAGCCTTAGAATCCCATCCATTTTCAAAAAGGGGACTTCTTTCAAAGGAAATATATGCGAACAGAACAGGCTTTATCTCCGGAACAAAAGCCTCCCAGAGCTTGGATTTAGTCTCGTTGGAAAAACCCCTTGTCACCCTTGTTTCCGGCATAGCATATTCCGGGATAGGGACTCTAAGGGTTAAATTCATTTTTAAAGGTTCAGATCAATTGGAAGAGGCCCTTGCATGTTTAAAGAATCTTTTTTACCATAACATCCATTTTCCCATCCATGTTTTTTGTAGTGTCAGCAAAAAAATAAAAGAGATTGGAATGAGAAACAAGTTCAAATGTTGAAATTAATTTATTGATAGTCGGGAAAAGCATATCATAAAGAAGATTCCCAGAAAATTTTGTTTCATAGAAAATTACACCTGCTTAGATGTTGTAGATTTTGTAAGTCAGCATTTTTTGTTTCATTTTCATGACATTATAACTGGGCATGCCCAAAAATCTTTATATCTAAATATCTCTTGAAGGAAAAAATATTTTTCGATTCTGTAAAAAGATTGTCTTATATTATAAAAAACTCTTTGATTTGAGCACACGTTGTTTTGAAGTATGACACGTTCCCTTTAAAGGGACACTGTCATGGTTGGGTTTTTTTCCTTGATTCTCATCGTATAATAGCACTGAATACCAAGAGCTAAAAAATTTTTCTGAAACTTTCTACTTTTTGAGATACATCCAAAATCATTTTTTGTTGATTATTATTTCTAGCCTATAAATAATAAAGTCATGAAATAGGAAAACATTGTCAGCTTTTCTCTGATTGGTTAAAAAAGTTCGTTTCAAAAATGAAAAGATTAAATTATGTCAATCATTTTAAAAAAGAAAAAAATACCATTCATTTTTGCAAGGATTCAAATCATTTTCCAAATAATTATGTACAAAAAAGAGCTGTTGAGTAGCACTAAATTATGGTAGCTTACAAACATTAATTTTTCATTTAAAACAAAAAAACTGTTTTTCAGACACATAGGTAAAGATTTCTGGTATAAGGTGTATCAGCCAGTGGATTCCATCATCTCCTTCAATTGATGTGTAAAAACATACCAACCATGACAGTGCATCTTTAATGAACTTGATTGACAAATGGTAATTTATAGTAGATAAAAAAGTACATGCTAAATACAGTTAAGAAGCATCTTTCTAATTTAATGATATTGCAGCAAACACAAAACACAAACCAAAAAACAACAGACCATATTTATTAGACAATCCAACATTTCTTGAATAGAAAGTAATTTCACTAATTTCTTCTCTTTTCAGCCAACATACCTCACAATATTTGCATGAAAATATTTTCATTGACATAACCTTCCTTTTAGAAACATTTTCTATCAATAATAACACCTTTTAATGTTACTAGAGTAACCCTTTAAAGTAAATGAGTAAATGAGCTAAGGGGGGATTCTTGTTAACTAGACAACTGCTAAAGGTATAGTAATAAGACTTTGCATGTTGACAGAAGAACTCCTTTTGAGCCTATCAAATTATTTTTAAGATGATGACATTGTCAAAACTTTATAAGTGGGTCAGCAATATAGACTATAATTGATCTAAAAGTTGAATGGATGCTTCCATGTAAAAACGAAAGCTTTTTCGAAGCAGTTGACACCAAACATCTTCAACTACTAACAGCTGTAAAATATCTTCCATGTTTCCTGAAAATCTACTTGTTTAAGAACTTACAACAAAAAGTGGTTTTCTGCTGACCAAAAAGCTTCTTACAATCATAATTGTAGGCATTGTGTCTAAATGTTGGTGGATAATATTTAGAAAGTCATAAAACTTCATAAAACTCTATAACAAAAATAGAGCAGGTTGATGAAATCCCAATTCTACCCCCTCCCACCAGCACAAATACAGTTTAATATCAAATGCA
>JANSTP010161114.1:0-12215 GCA_025330745.1 Cladonema radiatum | reverse complement strand
AAATGCTTGCTTCATTTTCTTGTTGCAAAATGTTATGAGTTTCCTTGCTTGAGTCAAACTAAACTCTTTTCTCGCCCATAAATATATTTTTACTTTGATTTCTCAAACTGAGACTTGTAAGGAGAGAAAAGAGTTTAGCTACGCTAGACTATGTCCCAACAGGAGACTCATCAACAACCAACAATTCACTCTAGCATGACCTATTGCTCTGAAATAACAATTTAAAAAGTGGTTTAAGCACTTTGAGCACTTGTTCTTGTTGTCCTGAAGGAAATATAGCTGATACCATGACAAAAAAAAAGTTAATAAGAGCAACCAATTCATCTGCCCATGCCACTGCACAAACCAAAGCTAGCTAGCTTTCATATGAACAATCTGTAGCTAAAATCTGTAAAATTTACATCAAAATATTGAAAATACATTAGCTAAATATATACTTTATTAATTAAATTAATTTAAAACTATTATTTTCAAATCCATTATCAATGTTTCCATCAATACACAAACATGAGCTTTCTCCAACAGCCATTTTGCTAAAATCAAATTTACAGAAATCCCCGCCTCCAGACACAGCCTCCAGTCGCACAATGGTAAGTAATACTGCTAATATAAGTCTCTATAAATTATATCCACATCTTATTTTAATTTTTCTTTTCAGTATCGGATTTGTCTGAGATACCATCAAGCAGTCTTGAAGGAGCTACTACTTCTGACAAGGAGACCAACAGTTAGTAGATTTTAAAGTTATTAATACTTACCGGTTTTACGTAATATATATTTTTTTTAAAACAAATCGATTATAATTAGATTCATTTTTGCGTCTAGATCTAACAAATCATGGAGATTCTGATAATGAAATTGATCGTAAGTTTTTCAAAATATTGAATTTTGTTATTTTCTTTTTTGGGAAGTAGCAAATTGTTGCAAGTACATATGCATTAAAAGAATACTTTAAAAAACATAACACTGGAAATTATATGTGCATTTCCTCAAGTTTCTCAATGTCGAAACTAGAAGTTTCCATATAGTTTTTCCAAATAAAATTAAAGGAAAAGCAGTGTTTATTTTTGAAATGTTATTTTTGCCTAAAAATAACAGGTAAATAAAATAAAAATTTGAAAAAAAAATTCCCGATAATTTCCTGGTTTGAAATTAGGTGAAATGCACACTTATTTTGCAGTGTAAAGGTATGTGTTTTTAAACTTTGTTGTAAAGACTTAAACTTATTCAAGCCATGTCTTTTAGGGGCTTTGAAAAGTCGCCCTCTCTCTATTTTCTCAGGAAATACAAATGCAACCACCCTGATACTCTGAGGGATGATAGTTGGCCATATGAGTAGCCAAAATCATGCAGAATATTTTGCTGACGTCATCAAAAGGATCATGACGTCATTGTGTACGTTTGGCCTTAGCGAAATCCAAATTTTGCTCATTTTGAGCACCATAATCAAGACAAATATATAGAATAAACTGTTTCCCGTGTAATTTTGCCCAAGCAATCCGACTCTGATTGTTAACTTTGCTGAATAATGTTGCAAAGCAAAATTACTTAAATTAGCTCCGAGCCCCCTCAAAAAGTGCATGGCTCTGTGTCCTGTAGATTTTTTTTTAAAATTCGTTTTGCCCAAATGATCCTTATAAAGATATTTGAAAAGTCACAAAATTTAATGGTGTATCTCTTTTTCGTTCAGACGTTATCGCAAAAAAGCTAATAGGGCCCTCAGGCCTGAATAGGGCTAAATTGTTGTCAATATTTAACTCAAAATGGTTCTTTCCAAGATTTTCAGAGAAATGTTTGTTTATTTTTTAACATGTAATAATTTTATATTTAATGTTAGAAGAAATTGCAACTAGAGTGTCAGAATGGGAAAGATTTGGAAGGCTGCTCGGATTCCAAGAGTCATTTTTAAATTACTTAAAAGTTGGACTGTCAACACAAGAGAGAGAAATCTTGAATTGATGAATAAAATATTAAATTCATTCAACACAGTTTCCACATGGGCATTTTGGTTCCATTATCTAGAACAATTTGATGATGGAAAACTTGTTATAGAAGAGCTTGAAACTGATTACCCTAGTTTATTTGGTAAAATAGAAGTCAAAAGAGGTAGGCTTAGCAAATTTTTAAGATCTTTCAAATCAGACGCATATTTTGAAATTCATATTTCTAGCTTTTGATGTTTTAACTAATATTCATCAACATTGTGTTAAAAATGTTTTTCTCTAGTTGCTTTTTGGCATAGATTTCATGAAGTGTTCTGTGCGAATAATTAACTTCTTTCAAATCTAAAAATTGGCTGTGATAAGTCCAAAGCGTTATCCATTCATGAAATCTTTTCTTAGTATGGCGTTGCAAAACTCTTAAAGTTTTAGTTTGAGTGGTCCATGTAAAAACATATAACAGGGCGAGAAACATTCGACCATAAAACAATGAATCTGATGATTGACAGATTGAAAAAAATCTTCCAATTAAAATGATTCTCAAATTAAAAAACTACAAATAGATTTGTGGGCAAAAGAATGGCAATGGAATGTTTTCAAAACTATATGATGTTATTGGTCTTTAAAAGTAAACAGACAATATTCTAGTTTTGAACCAAACCGTTTTTCGCCCAAAGATTAGATGATGCTTTTTACTTTTATTGTGTTTCTTTTCAAAAGAAAAGCGGCTTGGCTACGCTCTAAAACCAGCCTTGAATGGTTTATTAAGAATTAAATATATAAAAAATATATCCAAAATTAGATAAAAAAAATTATTCATGTTCGTCATCTAATTTGTTTACACAATTAGTTAATTAAAATAAATATAACTCCTTATTACACTTTTTTTTCATTTAGATCATATCTTCACATCAGACAAGCTGTCATATATCGGTCATCCATTCATATTTGAAACAAGAGATTTAAATTTAAGATCAAGTGAAAATCTTACAATACCAGTTCCTGTGGGATCAGATATTTACGGAATCATTGATTATCAGAGTTTCAATGTATGGAGAGAGACAAGACAACAATATTTTCAAACGTTTGATATGCTTAAAGATTTGAAATCAATACATTATTCATTCAGTAATAAAACACCAAGCCAGATACTTACAACATTGCAAAATTATCTTGAAAATACGTCCGATGATGGGTTTGCTTGTAAGGGATATCATTTTAATAAACATATTAGTTTATTTAAAAAAGGCTTGTTTAAGCAAAGTGGGTTTGAAGATCATTATTTTTGTTATATTGCAAATGAAAATATGGTATTATTTCTAACAAAAGCAACAAACGGTGTAGGTCATGCTTTTCATGAATCGAAAGTAAATATTCAAACAGCAAATCTTCTCCATGAGGAACTTAGGAGTACTACGCAAGGTAATATTATAATTCGATCGAAAAATGAGAAAACAGAGTTTTGTAGTACATGTGTTGAAAACAGTTTCTATGTTGAAGAAGATATATTAACTGATTATGAAAAGTTCAGTTTGTGGATCACAAAAATTTTTATACACCTAAAGAGACTAAGGACAGCTTCCGGAAGAACTAAACATGAAACAGAATGCCAACCTATCCTAAATATTAAGAAAATCATGTTTTCTTATGAAGCTTTAGAGTGTGTCGAACTACCAACATTTTCATCTTGTTATGAAGATCAAATGGATGAACTAAAGAAACTTGTTTATCTTACGCCTGTTCAATATCAAGCATTACACTCAGCAGAAAATCATATTATATTGACTGGTTCATATATAAATGCATGCAAAAGGTTAAGAAAAATCATCCCTCAAAAAATATCGTAGTCTGCCAAAGTGGTGAATTATTAGGTACCTATTGTGTTACGAAACTCTCTTCAATGCTGGATGCTTGTAAAAATAAACACTGTTTCGCAAATAAATTGCATATATTTATTGATGAATTTAGCGGCTCATTTATTGATCATGAAGAAATTTTGAGGCTCCAAAAGGTACTTCAATATTTCAAAAACTCTTTAATTACTGTATCTTTCCAGTCCATGAAAGAACAGATTGGTAAATGCAAAGAGGATGATTTTATTGATGTTGGTTTTCGTGTTACCCCTCTAATAGAAAATACATTGTTTGCGCACTACCATCTTGATTACTCACTGCGAAATTCATATGAAATAAATCGATTTCTAAGTACTACTGCGAAAACTCTTGAATCGTTTACTACATATATTGATGATAGCAACACTTTTAAAAGCGGGAAAACCTATGTAGATAAAGAGCAGGGACGAGAAAATAATTCATCTGAAAAAGGATCAAAAGCTATACGAGTCAGCTTCCATCAAAAGAATCCAATTGGACACGCTGTCCATGCTGGTCCAGTTGAAGTTTTTTTCTTTGATAAAACAAACAATGAAATACCAGATGGATACCACCATATATATACTTCTACAATTTCATACATTCTGAAAAATGATACTGATGCGAGAAAATTAGTTATATGTACATATTGCGAATATCTTTATAATGCAGTGTATAGTTTTCTTCTGAATAACTCATATACATGGACTAGTTGTATTAATGAATTTGTGAAAAGAAAATCGGAATCTAAAGTTTTATTAACAGACTATGCCAGCGTTAGAGGATACGAGTTTCCAAATTTCATCTTCATGGTTCCTTTTGGATACAGATTTTTGCAGTATAGAATGATTGAATGTTTGAGTCGTGCAACTACAAAGCTTTACGTTATTGCAGACAATGTCAGAAAGGGTAGTTCAAAAAATGCTAAGAAATTTACCAAAGAGTGGAAATATTTAGACTCTGTCATCTTCACAAGGATAAAATATGAAAAGCAATGTGATAAATTACTCTTGTGGATGAAAAAGGAGTTGCTATTCAGAGACGAAAATTTGAGAAACAAGAATTTTCAAGAAATGAAAAGGTGAGTTCATGCTTGCGAATTTCTTCACTGTTGTTTCAATTGCAGCGCTTCTTTGCATTTATTTAAAATACCATCAGATCAGATGCGAATAATATGTGAGTATATATGATTTTAGGTATCCATGGAGTCAACAGCCTACACCTGTCTATATGAAAGAAGGTATTGATTGTTTCTGTATATTCTAAATTTATTATCTATTTTCAAAACTATATAATCATATTATGGAAAAATTCAAATAAGATAATTTTAATTGTTTAATTTAAATTTAATTTATAATTTCAACAGTTGTTTTATAGATTTTATATTCAAGAGTAAAACATTTAAACATTGGTCAGAAAGCTTTTAAAGTTTTTAACGTGTTTTTCATTAGTATTATATTTGTTTTGAAATCATGGCAATCAGTTTTTTGTTATCTCGAAGATGTCTCTCATCTTTCAAAGTCCAAATTGACCAAAAGAGAAAATGACAACAATTTAACAATCGTTTACATGAAAACTGTGACATGCCTTATTGTTTTTTGAAAGCCGATTTTGTCATGAAAATATTTAAACTCTGTTATTTTTACGCACATTTGTTCTAATGTTTGAAAAAGAAGATATTAAATAGTTGAAGGTCCATGCCATTTGATTTTTTTATAATAAAGGAAAAACAGAAATTACATTCATTCATAAGTCTCAACTAACCAAAGCGAATTAAGAAGTAGGAAAGGCACAGAACATGCAATAATTGAAGTACTCAATAAGAAATCTTTCAACCCTACTTGGCCCGACAGGGGAGAAATTTACTCTCTGCCAGACCGGAACCGAAAACAGTGGGACAATATCAGGGAGGTAAAACATTCTTCTAGATAAATTGCAAAAATCAGGCTGCAATCACATTTTTTAAGCTAAGAAATAATTTTTATGACTTTTTTGAATAGTTTGGAAAGTTCTGTATAGGTTCAAGCCCAAAAATTATTAAACTTTACTTGATTTTTTCTGTTTCCACAGTTGTAGAATCTGACCACAATTGAAATAAAGCAATGTCGTAATCAAATTATGAGCACTAAGCACAATATTCTTTGTTTTTGTAATTCATTTATGATGGGCTATCATATTGCAAATTTATACCCTTTTGGACTTCTGATGATAGAGATATGGAGTAAGGTATTTTTGCCCAGCTGCTATAAGTAACTGAAATGCCTCTATGTCTGTTCAAGGCATCAGGGCTGCCCTTATTATGCTGATTTTGTCAAATCAATGTATTGTTAGTAACTTTAAACTTACATTAACATTACGTGCTAAACATAAATTGCTATGTCTGAAAACTCAGTCCTAAGTAAAAATTGCCATATAGAAAAACTCCCCGATTAGGAAAATTAGCGTTGATGATTTCATCGAAATTGCGGCAAGAGAAAAAATTTCTTTTTGAGGTTGGAAAGTATTTATAAGGGTCTACTAACCTGCAAAGTTCCAAGGCCTGACGATGTTTAGTTTGTAAGAAGAGCTGAGGGAGAGAGAGGGGTAAATTCTGACCCTGCCAGGTCGAATATTTCCTCCCTCAAACATGGTTAATAAGCATTGTCAAGGTTAGATTTTTACCGATCAAGTGCAGCAAACGATGATATTCACTGTCTGATACTTGATATGCCAAAAATCAATATGAATTGTTCTGAAAAAATAAAACTTTTAAGTTTTAAACAAAAACACGCTCTTTGCTCACAAGATTTAATTGTATTTTCTTCTTTTTTATTCTTTTTTTTCATTGTTCAATGACAGTTACAAAATAGTATTACAGAATATATATACTAACTAGTACATGGAAATACTAATACAGAATATACATCGTAACACTAGAATATGAACCAGAATAATAAAAAAAGCAAAAAGAAGAAACTAACAGTCACTGATAAAACTAGCTGAAAAAATATAAATAGCAAATTAGAAAACTGCTTTTACCTTATTAAGCAATTATGTTGTTTGTTATGCCCCACTTTGTAATAATTGCCTCACTTTGTAATAATGTCTGTCCCACTTTGTAATAACAGAGCTGTTCGCTTTGTAAAAATACTTTCCCCACTTTGCAATAACAAAAAGCTGCCCCACTTTGTAATAGCAGTTGCTCCACTTTGTAATAACATCAAAAATACATTTGAAATGTGGTAAACTATATCTTTTAAATTTTTTCTGCAGGAGCTTATCGAGAATAATTAAGTTAAGAACAATTTGAAAACATCAATAAAAAATAAATATTAATTGTAAAGTGATGTGATTTGTTCACAAATAGTTTAGTTAGAATCATGATACTGTAGAGTTCGATTCGAAAATCAAATTACTTTGTTGAGTCTTTGCATATAATCTTCGATAAATCCTACACCCTTTCTTTTTATTAGAATACACTCTATAAGAATATTTAGGATGAAATTGGGCAAAAAGTTAAAAAATGTACTAAGAATATGCTCATCTCAACATTTTGTTGAAAAAGTCAAGAAAACTGTATTTAAGAGTGATTAATGCACAAAATTTGTACCTTATGGTCTTGGTTTTGCTTAGTTTCTGTTCTATAATTCCCATTATCTATCAGAGATGTTACACCATAATTAGTTTATGTCTTTCTATATCCTCTTTTAGGTCCAGTTCAAGTTTTCCTAACATCAAGATATCTTACGGATAATATTAGGTCGGTAACGGTGTTAAGAATGAGTTAAGAATAAAATAAGATGATTTTGCCTAAAAAGCTAAGAATATTCATGATGACAGACAAAAACACTATTCTTATAAAAGAAAGCGTGTATTTTAATTGAAAATTTAAAAATAATTATTATTTAACACTATACTGAAAACTTCAACTTCAAATTTATAATCAATTTTATATCGTACTAAGATTTATATCTACAGCGTATATTACAAGAACAATTTCGAGATAACTAGGTTCTCTTAGATAGCAAAATATTAGAACAAGCCAAGAAGACATAGAGACTCGAGATTATATAAAAGCAATAAACGCACCTTTCTTTCACTACTACGTTCAACGAAAATAAACAAATATAGCAAGTAAGTACTTTTTTGCCGAAAAACGTTAACAAGCGATTAATAATACGCAAATTTTGAGCTGGGAGAGAAATAAACGATCAAACCAATAAAAAAATGATCAAAATTTTATGCATATGAATAACTGAGACCAAACACTTTTTTTCTTTTAAAATTTACTCTTTTTAGATAGTCCAGTCGTGTAGCAGTTCGCTCTTCCATTCTTCACCGCTAAAAAAGAAAGGTTCTTAAGATAGTCTTAAGAAAACTAATCTAGCTATAGCTTTGGAAAAGAAAGAAATATTGCTTAAATTTAAATTTAGAATCAAATATTTTAGAAGTTATTACAAAGTGGGGCGGCTTTTTGTTATTGCAAAGTGAGGCAAGTGTTATTACAAAGTGGGGCAAAGTTATTACAAAGTCGGGCAGGTATTACAGAGTGGGGCAATTATTACAAAGTGGGGCATAACGCGTGCCATGAAAATGGGAAAAAAACCGAAAGAAGACCGAGTAGATCATATTGTCGTAACCCAAACATTTATTGAGAGAACAAACGACAGTTAAGAATCTTTCCTGCATGTGAAAGTGTTCAAAAATGATGCAACTTATGTATAAAACAGATTAGTGATTAAATATATATTGGATATATCTCACAAATTACATTTTTTGTAGTAGATGGAAGCATAGCTTTCATATCCCGTAGTCATATGCTATAGTTTTATAATTATGCATTTACTTATAATTACACGAATGAAATCCGTCAGTTTTCTTCATTTTAACTTTGGTTTTTTCACAAGAAAGTTTGAATTCGCCTAACTGACTGTCTTCATAAATGCAAAATATCCAAGGAAAGCATTGGTTGTTGAATGAAATATCAAAAAAATTACGAAAACGGCTTTTCGAATTTTTCTTCAACATTTTTACCATTATCGTATAATATTAAAAGTTTAACGAAAGAGGGAGAAACGATTGCTATAGATTATTTCTCAAAAAAATCTTCACCTTTTTTAAGAATTAAATGTACAAACGAAATTAGAATACTTTTTATTTCATTAAATTAGCAATGTAATACGTATACATTCGTCTCAAAACTTATTCACATTTTTCAAAAAGTGTCTTGAAAACATTGCCATGGCCTTCATTACAGTTTGAGCAACTTAATATGCAATATCATGAGCAAGAGTTTAAAGTTATCATTTTGATCGTTATAACCTAAGTGAGATTGTACAGCTAGATACTAATTAAGCAAGTCGTTCAGTATGATGACTATATAATTTAAGATGTTTTTTATATTCTTTCCTATATTGTTTTGATATTATGTTTTTGTATATTGTTTTTAAGTTATATTTTTTAGATTTTTATCTAACTCTTATTCATACAATTCATCATTTATTCAATTTAGCCACATTATGAGAATGGTTGTTCTATTTTTCCTAATTATCATTTTTCCATACATTTCAATTTTAACGTTGAGAATCCCCTTTTGGAGGACTTTATGTGCATATTTACTGTGACGCTTTAAATTCATCTGAAAAATGTTTCTGCTTTTTTAAGAAAAGAAAAAGAAAAAAAAAAAGAACTTTCTCTTTAAATCTTTTTTGTTTCCAGTTTGTCTTCAAATATCATCAGTTCATTTACGACGGAGTTAATAATATTCTAATTAATAATAAACCGAGTTCCTTAATGTGATAACTAATACTTTTTGCAAAAAAATTCCTATATTTGCTTTTTGTTTGAAAAGAATTCATAATATTTACAATAATGAGTACTATCACTGCTTGGACATGGTCATTGAAATGTTTTTGCAAAGCTATTCACATCCCTTACTGAAAGGTTCAAAATAGATTGTTGCTACATGGGAACATATCCTAACTTCGTCCTAACTTCATACGAAGTCTTATTAGAAACAGCATGTCTCAGTGACCCGGTGAGGATGGTTAGGCTCACCAGGTTAACCAACATTTATACTGGGTTCACCCGGAAGGCCTAAGTCTTGGAAAAACACACTGGGAAAGCTTAACACACTTGCAAGAACTTAATTTGTATCAAATTTGATTGTTTTTAATAAATATTATTATTCTGAAAAGCTTGTTGTTTTTTATTTCACGCTTTTGTTTATATAGTTTGATGAACAATAAAATTTTTTGTTTTTCTGAATATTTCATGAAAAGCATTTCAGTGAGTACAAACAACTTGAAAAATTATTTTTACTTATTTAAAATTTCACAGGGAAATTTTTTTTTTTAATTTTTACTGGGAAACAAAATTAAAGTAACTTTTCACCGGGGTTAAATACACAGGCAGGAAGCCGAAAAATAAGCTCAAAAGTGCCCAGAAAACTCATCAGATAGGATCTGATCGAGCCACTGAGACAAGGGTGTTTGTAATAGGCGTGAAGATAATTGAGCTTAAAAAAATGCCAAAAGCAGAACAGGCGGTCCGCAAAAAGAGGGATATAATAGGAACCAATTGCATCTTACTTCCAATTATGACCCAACTATAAGAATCATTCATAGTTTTTCGCTTTTCTTTAGCCTGTGTTCACCTCGTTTTATTTTTTAGATTTACAATATCGTCTTGAGGATGTGATTGAATCAAACAACACTCATTTTTCAATGAATATGTTCAGTCATCCAAAAGTGGTGTCGTTTCTCATAGAAGCAGCTCAAGCGGATAAAGTATATTACATCTAGCGGCCCGATACAACGCTGTCCATATTATCAAACTTCTAATTAATATTGACGACATTAATATGAATTGCAAAAACAATGATAAAGATACTGCTCTTCATTTAGCTGCCCGTCATGGTAATACCAATTGCTGTAGAATGCTCGTTCAAAATATGTCTGTTGTTAATATGAAAAATGCTCATGGAAATACACCGCTTCATCTTGCTTCATTTTTTGGATACTACGACATCGTTGCATTGCTACTCGGCAAAGGAGCAGATGTTAATATGGAGAATAAAGATAGTAAAACTCCTCTTAAGCTGGCTGATGAAAAAGAACATGTGGATATTGTCATGATGATGCTTGATAATGACTCTCTTGTGGATATCTGATTTGTTGAGTTATGGCTTTCTGTCCTCTGCTTGCTGGTCGCACGGAAGCATCAAGTTAATACTGTAGATAAAACTAAAAAACTAAAGAAGAAATTGATGGACAAGTAATAAATTCAAATACGCTGCTTAAAGGAGACAAATATTCTTCAACAGTTTTTTACCTCATCATTATTCTAGTTTTTGAAATTAAAATATTTAATACTGTTTTTTAAGGCTTTGGTTTGGGTATATTGAAAATGTAAATTTTTTTTTAATGAAAATTTTTCTAAATAAATTGCGCATCTGAAAACATGCCTTAATACTTCATTTTGGAGCGAAGTTGTTTCTCCGTATTTTCCTTTTTTAATATGTTACTTCATACTTTAGAGTATTTGTCTTGCTATTTTGTTGACCGTTTCTATGTTTTTGAAAGTAATTCCTATCAAGATTGTTTTCACCGAAAATATTTTGATATAGAAGAATCTTGATATTTACCAAATCTAGCAAAGAATGATATAGTAATAGAACTTTTAATAATTTTTAATCGAATTTTTAGTGAATATTGTCTAATCAACTACTTCATATAAATTAACACTTGCATGAACCAAATTGTCTTAAATAATACTAATACATCAGATTAAAATTATTTCTTGAGCTGATTTATAATATACATATAGTAAAGATGATAGTCTTTATGCTATTTTATAGTGAGGTCAGTTAGCTGTTAAAAGTGGCATGATACTTCAAAACGTGACAAAAGTTTGAAACTTGGTAGAATTAAAGAGCACATTTTAAGGATCCAAAAAAATTAGAGAGACACTTCTGAAAAACTATGTTACTGCTGACGTCATCAAAAATAGGCTAATATATTGGTTGTTATAAAAATGATCAAAAATTGCACCATTCAATTGCAAATTGAAAGTTGATAAGAGACTACTTCTAACAAAAACCCTATAAATGTTTCAAAATGAAACTAGGGCTCAATAACGTAGAATTTAATGATTCAAAATTACGTCATTGGAAAAAAAATTTTTTTTGAGACAAAGAAAATGAACTAAAACTAAGTCAGAAATTTTGCATCAAGAAATTTTTGCGAACTTTGCAAATAGGCTTCAAATTTGCAAAAATTCAATTCCTGCAAAACAAGCGTTTTGGTTCATTCGCGAAAATACGTTCCCGAATAAAAAATGACCAGTATATTCGAGCCGAAAATTTTAGGGGATCTTATTAATTAGATAACAGATACACTAAGTAAACATGTAGTAGTGGTCGTCA
>JANSTP010161113.1:0-22286 GCA_025330745.1 Cladonema radiatum | reverse complement strand
ATAATGTATTGAAGTTATACAATATTATTGTTTAGATTCTGTAAAACCAGAACTAGGAATAAGGTTTGCCTCTTCAGTTCCTTGTATGATTCCAATTTGATAATTACAAATACATTGGCAAGACAATAAATTTATATGGAATCAAATATCAATCGGCTAATTTTTTTACCCAAATCCATACTTTTTAAAGCATTCTTAGAGTAAGTTTTTAAAATTATTCTCCTACATGATTCTTTTAATGAAAATAATCTCTTAACACAGATTGTCTCAGCTGTCAAAATATTTTTCTTTTGTTGGTACAAAATATCACCAAACCAATCAATGACAATTGGACCACTGCCAGGTGACATATGCAATTTATAACGATGTACTATAGTCATTTTGAACGGATCAAACAGGTAAAAGATAAAATAAGATTCTTGTTCACAAAACAAATAAAACAGCTTGTTGAAACTGCAAGTCTGACTTGAAGTTATGGACAAACATTTCTTGTCACCAAGCAAATGCTGCTGAAGAATGATTTCATGTCTTGTTTCCATGTTGATGATAAAGCCATTTGACGTCAATAAAAAAACACAGTCATTTAAGAATTCATATTCCATTTTAAATAACACGTAAGTATGCTTACAAGGTGTTGTATCAAGGATTTCTGATCTGAAAAAATTAAATTTTCTTTCCCTGAGAACAGAATGTGCATCATAAATAAAATATTCATAAGAAATTGTTGCAAATGCTAATTTCGTCCCTGTTGTAAAGAAACATTTCTGAGATCGCTTCAAGGGGAGCACCACCATAATGGACTGTAGATACTTCTTTAATATCTGATGAAATATCTTATATTTTAATCAATGTAGGAGAATCTTCTAGAAACTTGTATTTAGATAACTCTACTGCTATATAGTTTTGACAATGTTCTATTCCACCAAAATGGTAAGCAATCTCCTCATCTATAAATTTAAATAAATTAGATCCATCTTGAATATACAAAGAATCCAAATTCGAACCAAAAACCTTCTTTTCCAGCCATATTTCATTAATATCATGAAATGCCTCTGTAAATATCATCACATCATTGAATACAATTACATGTTTCTGAGGACTTCCGCATTCTAACTGAATAGCTATTTCTAAGTTCAAAGAATCAACATTTTCAAGAATCAATCTTCTTTTCTGACTTTTCATAACAGTACAAATACTTTCCATTGATGGTTGGCGTAATAAAATAGGTATCTTGAATGCTCAGTAACAAATACTGTTTGATAGCTTCTTTTTGAAAGAAACAATGGGGGACAAATGATACATACCGATTATCCTCAGTCAAAAATCTCTTCATTTTAATATTCATACTAAACGAAATATCGTACCAAGTTCAGTTTTACTTCAATAAAAAGAAAAGGTAACTAAGAACTATTGAACATAAAGGAAAACAACAAAATATTTCTCGAAAAAATTAAAGTAGTTTCTTTTGTATGGAGTGATATTGGAGTATCACTTGATGGACTGCGTTAGCAGGCCAATATGACACTTCAGCGTTGTGCCACACTGCATGCAGCTAGTATGCAATTATTCAGAAATGAGAAACATTTATCTATTGTTTTACATGAGTAGTATTTCAATTTCTAACAAGCATTACCTTTTGATGGATTAATCTCAGAGGATTCAAGTTTTCTTATTCTACTCTCTCCTTTAAACAACAAAAAAATATAAAGAAATAAAGATAAAGAGACAAAATGCAATTAACCTAAATAGTATCTAAAATTACAAAAATCTTAAAATCAGAACATTTACACATTTCCAACCTTAAGTTTTCAGGCTGCTCTAGATTTTTTTATGTTTCATAACTTTTAAACTGATAATTGTTTTGAGCTAAAAATTTCAGGATTTGCAGGTCATAAGTAAAGGAAACTCTGGTAAATTTTATCAAATTCTGAAATAGTTTGTTTCCAGGCTTGACCCAGTTGACAATGAACAATCCTACACTTTCTTTTTACTAGGAAAAAAATTGTAGCAATTGTTTTGATACATGAAATTGCCAAAGTAGGAGCAGAAGTCGATTTTGGCTTTTAAAGTTTTACTAAAGCCCAAAGCAGAGCCTCATTTGAAAAACTGAATTTTGTCCACCACTAGTTTAATTACTTGAAATTGGCTATTACGTATTCCTAATACCTACAATTACAGTTAGTTAGTTATACGCCACATATAGTTATACGCCAACAGAAAAATAGTCAGATAACTATCTTCTTCTTTTTTCAACAATTCTCATCAACATTACATAATAGAGGATCCTGGGTCAAAAATACAGATTGATGAAAAGCAAGCTTGTAGCAAAACATTCATAAAACATTTACAAAACAATACATAATTCACATAACACTATTGCCAAAAGATGAAGGATTAATATTTTGTAAACATTTCCATGAAATTAAATACCATCAAACACCAAATGCTGCAACCTCTTACTCAGATTCAATTTTGACAATTGATTGTATGAAAAGTATTTGAATAAAGCAACTCTTGCAAAATATTGCAATGATAAGTTTTTTTTAATAAAAATCATTTCAATTACTACTTTCCCATTATCACTAAATAATAACTTGTCACCAAACCAGCTGACTGAATGAAAAGCTGGGTACATATTTTTAAGTTCATGCTTGTGAATGTTTCCATTCATTGGGTTATAAATCAAAATTTGAGATAAGTGTTTTGCATATATATATAAAGATTCGTTAAAACTACACACGACTTTGATATATGATAATATCTCTCTCATCAAAGATATCTAGAAGGTTTTTTAATGAGACAAACACTTTACTCTTCAAATTGAGAATACACCCAGTTGAACATACAACAAAAATTAAGTGTTCATTACGTATTTTGAAATACATTTTCTCAATTTTAAAACATAAACATTCTCACCATAAGCAGCAATAAATGACTTAATATTCTCCTGCCTTATTTCACTTGTAGATAGATCAATAGATAGGACATCAAAATTCCGTATGATAAGTATCAACTCAGAATAATCAGATATCAGACATGCATCATTGAGTCTTTCATTATCATCCAAATGCTCAGTCATGTTCATTGAAAATACTTCATCAAATTCATTATCACAACAAAATATAGATACCCATATTTCTTTTTCACCTGTGTAAATATTATTGTCAGGATAATAAGCATATAAAAAGATCATATAGTTACCATCTTTTATAGCGAAACAACAATTGGTCAAATGCTTATCTTTTTCTTTATAATAAAGTTTGCATTCAGCATCTATGGTATTATTGTATTTTAATAACCTTATCTTTTGAATTTCAATTCCCTGTAGATAGCATTCAATGTTAACAATGCTTTGACTGTTACCCATTACATTTCCATTTCAATGGCATACGTGATACATCAATATTGATCAAAGATGGTAACACAATATTTCCATCATTACTATCAAACTTACACACCATCACTATGTTTTTGTAACAAAGACCCTCGGTTTCTATAAGTGCAAGCAAATATTTTCCGTTGAAAAGATAATCCAACTGCAAAATGCTATTGTGTTTCAGCAATTCCAATTCAAAAACTTTAGATTTTGGAAGGTAATAATTTGTTGAAATCAAACCATTCTTTAGATAATCACCTATATTTGATATACTATTTGATGTAATTTCTTGTTCCATCACTACCTTTATTTATGAAGCTAAAACACAAAACTACATGAAAAAAAATAAGTAAGAAATTGACAAGCAATCAATAATTAATAATCAAATTTGATAAGCAGTATTGTCAACAAAACTTTTGGGTCTATAATACAGGGTGAGCAGAAATAAAAGGTGACATTTTTTCAAGTTGCATTAACAGCTCAAATTTCATATTTTCTTTAGTTTTTGCACCAAATACAAGTGTGGGAGGTTTTCTCTGATTGATATATAGTTTGTTTGGAATAACTTTCTTGATCTTTCTTAGATTTGTTTTCTAAAATGATAGTTAATTTTTTATTCTAGAATATCGGTTTTAAAATTTTTTCTTTTCAAAGTTTATTAGAAAAAACTTGGTTGTCTTTTAGTGAAAAACGCTTTGAAAAAACTTCAAAATCAAGACTTTGGCTAAAGTTTAAAGGATGTCACTTTTTTGCCTACACTGTAGAAAAATATGAAACTAACAATTCAAGCATTGTACAGTTTTACTAAATACTTTTTATTTCACAAAAAGGATGTCTAGAGACAATGGACTTCACTCCTAAATTTAATATAGCCTGTTTAATGTAATTATTATAATTATAATTATAGACACCCTCCAACTAGTGATTCTAGACAGTGAAAGGCACAGATCTAAAGTATGAAGTATTGAGTTATTTGAATTTTAAAAATACTATTTAAAAACCCATATTATAAAAACCATTTTTAATGAAAACTTTGCTTATGCCAACAATTTTAAATACAAGCAATCTGATGAAATTAAAAAACCTATGGCTGTTCATGCAAGTCAAACCTTGATAATTTGTCTCCTTTATACATCACATAAAGTGTAAAATCGATACATTGGAAATAATAATTAAAACAAAAAGGAGATACTATGATACTACATAATCAAATAAAATTATATTATTACAATAAAATCGAGTTAGAATTTACTAGAAAGCTTGCTGTCAAGATATTACTTAATGCTTAACCATGTGATGCAAACTAAAAGAGAATTTAATGCTTGAATTCATTCATCCAAAAACATAAGAACTAAGTTTGGAGAGTGGATTCTGAGTTAACTTTCCTCTCAACTGCCTACTTATCAGTCACGACATCCATATTGAACTCACCTACTCAACACAATGGTTTTTTGGCAAGAGATCTGTGGACCCAAAAAGATCAGTTTACCAATGAGCAGCTACCAGTAGACAATCGTCAACTTATAATTACACAAAACCACAAAGGCATTACTAACAACCAATATCACAACATGGAATTGTCGAATCACAATCACAAAAAATTCGTTGGTAATCAACTTCGTAACAGCAGTTATGAAATCCAAACTACCAAATGCAATAAGCTACCAGAAATCGGCATTGAAAGGAAAACCAACAAATGTTTTGAAAACAATTATGTTGCATTACTGGACGATGATAACAATTATACCTGACACTTCGTCAAAACACAAACTCGCTCTTCAAAAATTGCAATATTCCCCACAATATGACAATAATTCCGCTCAACCGCACCTTCACAACACATCTGATAGTCACAATAACCCTCCGTCTCATCTTAACCAATTGTCGCCTACCCCACTGAGGTTACCACCAACACTAGACAGAGCAAAAACAATACCCGTGGAAGAATCACCCTTGGCGATGATATTAATGCAAATTTATTACTCGATCAGTCCTTATGTCATTCTACCTGCAAAAAAAGACCCCTGAAGTGGCATGACAACTATCTTATTTAAAGAGAAAAAAATAATGAAGCTAATATCCATATCAGATATCCATTTTCAGATTCAACACACAAATCTTATCCGGTACCGCATATCCAAACAAACATTGCAACATTACAACAACGTATGAATGGTTCTCTCTCTTGTAACGATTATTTGCTTTGGAGTAACATAGTTGTAACAAATTATTAAAGAAACTATCTTTTACTCTCCCTTGTCTTTATTAACGTAGATTTAAAAGAATAAAGCTTCATTTGAAATTTCAAGAAATGTTAATTGGGATCAAAATAGGGTATTTTAAATTTTTATTATCACATATCATTTGATAGCTTGATCAGATGGGCATTAATTGGTTTGGGTATACTTAATGTATGTGATACTAAAGTTGAAGATAAAACAACCTAGTAAGTGGTATAAAAAAGGTTAGGATTAATATGCAATTATTCAGAGATGAGAAACATTGATGCATTGTTTTTCATGAGTTATTTTTCAATTTCTAAATATCATTACCTTTTGATGGATTAATCTTTTTAGGGTCCAAATTTTCTTATTCTGCTTTATGCTTTAAGCAACAAAAAATACAAAGAAAGAAAGATGAAGAGACAAAATGCAATTAACCTAAATAGTATCTAAAATTACAGAAAACTTTAAATCTGATCATTTACACCTTTGGAAGCTGAAATTTTGTTACCGCTCTGGTTTTATTGATGCTTCATAACTTTTAAACTGATAATTGTTTTGAGCTAAATGCTTCAGGATTTACAGGGGTCATAAGTAAAGGAATCTCTGCTAAAATTTTATCAAATTCTGAGATGGGTCATTTCCAGGCTTGGCCCAGTTGGCATGGAATAACCTACACTTTCTTTTTAAATTGAAAAAAATTGTAGAAAATGTTTTGATACACGAAACTGCCAACGTAGCAGCAGAAGCCAAAGCCTAAAACAAAACCTAACTTGAAAAACTGAATTTTGTCCACCACTAATTAAATTACTTGACAATGGCTATTACTGATTCCTAATAACTATCGGTACAATTTGACAATTTTCACAAAATTTATTAATTACTCGGGGCACATATATCAAATTATGCCTGGACAATAACAGACAGTTATTTGCCATAGAGCAGAAAAATAAAAGATAGTCAGATAACAAACTATCTTTTTTCAACAGTTTTCATCAACAATACATAACAGACGATCTTGGGTAGAAAATACAGAAGGATGAAAAGCAATATAATTTTGACATATTATGTTTATAGAAAAACCTTAATAAAAAGTTTAAAAAACAAAACATAATTCATATAACACTATTGCAAGAAAAGTATTTGAATAAAGCAACTCTTGCAATGTATTGCAATGACAAGTTTTTATTTATAAAAATCTTTTCAATTACTACTTTCCCATTATCACTAAATAATAACTTGTCACCAAACCAGCTGACTGAATGAAAAGCTGGGTACATATTTTTAAGTTCATGCTTGTGAATATTTCCATTCATTGGGTTATAAATCAAAATTTGAGATAAGTGTTTTACATATATGTACAAAGATTTGTTAAAACGACAAACATGACTTTGACATATAATAATATCTCTCTCATCAAAGATATCTAGAAGGCTTTTTAATGAGACCAAGAATTTACTCTTCAAATTGAGAATACAACCATTCCAAGATATAAAAAAAATCAAGTGTTCATTACGTATTTCCAAATAAATTTTTCTCAATTTTAAAACATAAAAATTCTCATCATAAGCACGAATAAATGACTTAATATTTTCCTGTCTCATTTCACTTGTCAATAGATCAATAGTTAGGGCATCAAAATTCTGTATGATAAGTATCAACTCAGAATAATTATATGCCAGGCATGCATCCTCGAGTTCTACCTCATCTTCTAAATAGTCAGATATGTTCATTGAAAAGACTTCATCAAATTCACTATCACAATGAAATATAGATACCCATATTTCTTTTTCACCTGTGTAAATACTATTGTCAGGATAATAAACATATAAAAAGATCATATAGTTACCATCTTTTATAGTGGACCAACAATTGGTCAAACGCTTATCTTTATCTTCATAATGTCTGCTACTATATGTTAATTTTACCTTGAATAATATGAAAATAAAGTATATCTCTTGTGGTCCTTAAGCATGTTATTTTGGCAAAAAGTATCCAAAAACTACGAAAAATTTGCAATAAAATGAAAAAAAGTGATGATGTCATCAAATTTAGGGTCTCCATGGCAACAAAGAGTTTTTCAAATTGTTTATAAAAAACCAAAATATGGTCTCACCAAGTCTCATGGCAAATATTTGCCAAGAGATTTTCAATATTGCACTCAAAACCATGTGATAACTAATACTTACTCCGAACAGAAATGTGCCAGAGCACTATACTTAAAACAGTCTAAAGAGTGCACGCTCCGGGTACACACTATTTACCATTATGTTTCTGACACTTTAATACCTAGAAAACAACTTGGTAGCATCAGAAATTTGTCGGGTTTTAGGTGGTACTTCACCCTACTCAGTGCGTGGTCTATTTACCTCAAGACCATAACTGCAAAGTTTCAGCATAAAAGACAATTCCTTCAAAAGTTATGGCACTTTAAAGGTTCAGTCATTTGGAAAAATTAATAATTTTAATAATGAATAATAATAAAAGTATTAAATGTAAACATATACTTATATGAAAACAACTAGCCTACTATTTATATCTCAATGGATATTGGTATAAAGCTTGTGCTAAATTTATGAAACGCAGTTGATCGTTCCATTGTTTTATGTATTCTGAATAGAAAACGCAACCTGTAACTTTGAAAAGAAAAATAACTGTGGCTGCATTACTGTCCTGTGGTAAAGACACTCTCAAATTTTTTTAGGAGTATGATAATATCGGTAGAAATTTCTTTTGACCATATTATAGTGCTATTTCTGACTTTCAAAACTCCAGTGGAAGGAGGTGGTTGATTCTACCACAATATTTTTGAAAGCAAGAATGATAAAGTGACAAAACTTTGTACAGTAACAGACAAAATTACTCTTAACACATCGGTACCAAATTCAACCTTCGTCCAATTTTTTATCAAAAGGTTGTCGAAAATTAGTAATTCAGAGGTCCAATGTTGATTAGCAATCAAAAAAGGAACAAAAAGAGTTTTTTGTGTGGTTTAGGCTGTTTTACAACTAAAACAAAGTTCCTTCTTATCATTAGGAGTAACGGGGTATTTAGGCCCATGAATCAGGTTCTGCCCCAAAATGACCCAGATTGTAGGTGTGGTCACCCATCACTTTTTTATGGAAATGCACCCAGCTAAATTTAGTACAAACTTGCAAAGTTTGATAGAAAAAGTCTTTTAGTTTTTGAGATATACTAAAATACTACTAGGGAGGGAAGGTTGACTCTACATCCAGCCTGAATAGGGTTACCATGAATAAACAGCAAAATCTCAGATTCCAGAAAAAAGTAGAAATTTTTTTCTATTTTACAATTTTTCATAGATTTTTGGCAAGTATTCTGCAACCGAAAATTTCTTAAATATGGATGGCATAATACATTTGACATAGCCCTAATCTTTTCCTTGATTCACTGAGAGACTATTGACCAAACGTTTTTTCTGATTGCACAAAGTGTGCAGTACACCTTTGACCCCCCCCCCCCAAACGAAAAATGTTACCTCTCCCTTCTTGGAAAAGCCCTCCCTAAAAAAAGTTTTTTAGAGTCCCCCCTTTGTAATCAGACCGCCTCCTGGAAATGATTTTTCCCAGAAGCCCCCTCATCCCCAAAAATTTCCATCTGTACCCAAAAGTGGTAGCCGTGATGTGTTAATGTGTTGATATTCAAAAATTAATATTCCATTTTATTGTGATAAATACATTTTAGTAGCTTTGAAATGATAAATTTTCCCACTCTTCATTCCTCTTGCCCACTCTTCTTAAATAAATTACATTCCAAAATCACATATACTTCTCCAAACTTAGTAGTACCCTCCCTAACTAAATAAGTCCCTCCTATAATCATAGAAGCCTCCCCTCCCACTATCCAACGATTTTGAAAATTGTTAGACCCACCCCTCCCTAAATCCTAGTGGGGTGCACACTATGCCATACCTGCCCACCATATTAGATACTGGATGTTAAAGAAATTCAAGTGTTAATAATATTTGAGTGTACAAAAGTGATAATAATTACAACAGTCACTGCAATAATAATGATTACAATAACGCCAAAATGCCATTGCGAAGATGAAATTTTTCTTCTGAAAAACGTTTTGTTGTATTTTTAAAATTAATGCAATTGAATCACAGCAAAGAAAGTAAAGCTCTCCAAGGGATGGCGATGACCTTTTACAATACAAAACACACTAAAAGTTTTCCTAAACAACCACTGAAATAAAAACAGATGTTTCTTCTTGTTAGGTATTGCCAAATTAATTAAATTTGATTAATGTTTTTCCCGACTGTTCCCAATAAAGTTTTAAATGAAGACATAACATTTGTAATCATTGAAAAACAGTCTTTCTGGATTTACAGCTGGAGAAAAACTAGAGCCATAGGGAGAATCTTAACCTGATTTCTAATGATAAATCAAATTAGACTTTTTATCCTTTACGGAATTTCTTGAGCGGCATCAAGCAATTTTATTTTTTAACCCAGGAATCCTAGTTTTAATGAAATGCTTGTACATTTGAGAGCAAAAATTCATGGTGTTTTTGTAAAAGATGGTTTGTTAAGGAGTATTTTGAGACAAAATGAAAGGTTTTAGGTTTTCAATAAAAAACCCTTTTCATTACCGACAAATGAAGTCGTCATTTCACCTTGTCTCTGAAGAATTTAGAACAAATATACCATCTTAATTTTATTGTTTCAATACACATTTTCAATTTTTGAATAAAATTTTATGTGCACAAAATGATTAAATTGTTTCAGTTTCGTTCTGCGTTCAGTTCAGTCTCTAGCATCTACGAAAGATTAAATTTTATAAAGTTACCCTGTACTGGAGTGCTTTATATCCCCTCTGAGACAATTATAGAATGAAAAACATGGATTTTGTGAATTCTAAATGGATAAGCTTTTCAATGAAAAAGATCACAACATGAAAAGTCCCCTTTTTGATACCAACATAGCCCCAATCCCATTGTCGAAAATGGGTTATTCCAGAGTCTTTGCAACATTGTCATCAAATTGATGACACCATCACTTTTTGATGACGTTATTAGCATCCAAATTATAAAGTAGTGTGCAGAAAGGGTTGAAGTATTAGTGGACTAAGTTCTATAACCATTACTATTTGTCCCTCCCCATATTTTCAATGGCAAAAATAGCCCATCCGGAGCAAGGTTAACCAATCAGCTCATGTAAACTTTCCTCCTTCAGCGGTAGCATTTCGCGCATAAAGCTTATAATATATTAAGTTTTTATAGTTTTGACAGGGATCATATCTTACATTAAGGAAAGCAAAAAAATCTACTGGCTACTTGTTACAAGAAGTTCAATATAGTCAAAGGTTAATTCTTCAAAAAATAATGACAAAATTAAAAGCCATCAAACAACAAACGCTGCAGCCTCTTACACATGTTCAATTCAGACAGTTGATTGTATGAAAAATTCCGAAATAACGCAACTCTTGCAAAGTATTTTAATGATAACTTTCTGTTTGTAAATATTTTTTCAATAATAACTTTGTTGATATCATCAAATAACAGCTCATCACCAAACCAGCTGACTGAATGAAAGTCTTCATATTCCTTCCTAAGTTTATGTTTCTGTATATCTCCATTTATTGGATTATAAATCAAAATTTGTGACATATGTTTTGTGTATATATATAAAGATTTACAAAAGCCAGAAACACAGCTTTGATTGACAATAGATTCTTTATTAGTGAAAGTGAAGTATTCTCTTAGTGAGAGATATTTCTGCTCTCCAAATTTAGAATGTAACCATTTGAAGAGAGCAAAAAAACCATATCCTCATTACTTATTTCAAAATGGATTTTTTGTAGTTGGAAACGAAAAATACGTTCACCATCAGATGGAAATAATGAGGCAATATTCTCTTTCCTTATTTCCTTTGTAGAAAGATTGATAGTTACAACATCCAAATTCCGTAAGATGAGTACTAACTCAGA
This sequence comes from Cladonema radiatum, assembly GCA_025330745.1. NCBI lineage: Eukaryota > Metazoa > Cnidaria > Hydrozoa > Anthoathecata > Cladonematidae > Cladonema > Cladonema radiatum. The sequence goes on along the minus strand of JANSTP010161113.1, from coordinate 10,737 downwards.
CAAATCAGACAAAAGGCATGCATCATGTACTCCATCATAATCATCATCCAAATATTTCGATATGTTCAGTGAAAATACTTCATCAAATTCATTATCGCAATTAAATATAGATACCCATACTTCCTTTCCATCAGTATCAATATTATTGTCAAAATAATGTACATATGAAAAGATAAGGAAGTCACCATCTTTTATAGGTGAACGGTAAGTAAACATATATTTGTCTTTTTCTTTAATATCCAATTTATTTTCAGAAACTACAGCATCATTTGCATTAATCAAATTAATTTTGTATAATTCAATTCTGCCGTCTTTGCATTCAACATTAACAATGCTTTGACTTTTATCTAATACAGAAAATCCCCACTGCATTGGCATATCTGACACATCAAGTTTGATGAATGGCTTTAATACAAATTTATCATGATTATTATCAGCGTTACAAATCATCAACAAGGTTCGGTAAGAAGACAGATTCCCTATTTCTAAAACAGCCACCAAATACCTTCCGTTAAAAGGTAGCCTAACTGTACAATAGCATTATCTGGTATTATTTCAAATTCAAAAGCTTTTGATCTTGGATAATAGTAATCTGCTGAAATAAAGCAACCCTGTGAATGATTCTTGGCAATAAATCTTGATGAACCTTCTTGCTGCATAGTTGACTTTATTTATAACACTAAAAGATGACAAAAATAAATTAAAACGATATACATGGAAAACAAATATCCTTTAAATATATTAATCAGCAATTATTTTAAAACCAGTATAGGAAACAAAATTTTTTGATATCTACTGAAAAATTAGCAAACTAATATGTGAAACATCATATGGATTCATTTATAATACTTTCATAGGCAGGGAACATAGGGGGAACGAGGCAATTTACTTTCCCAGTTGTATTAATAGTACATATTTGAAGTAGGTATTACATACACACTAAGGAGTAAAGAATAGAGTATTAAAGGGGAGAGAGCAATTGATAAATTGTAAGTTTACTTTGCCATTTAATAACTTATCTTTAAAATTTCATTTAAAATACAAAAAAACACAGCAAAAGACTAGCATTATGATATATTATGATGGATTATCTAAAAAAAGAAAAATCATCTCCTGTTAGTTGAAGACCAAAAAGCATACAGAACAAAAAATACACAATCACATTCACATCCTTCCTCTTAATAATAATAACGCAGCATCTTTCTTTCAAATGGTCCCATTGATAACAAATAAGCAAAAAAGTCATTAAACAGCAAAGCTTGCTTTAGAAACAGTAAATTTTGACACTGATATCACAGAAAACAATAAACTGTTATTGAAATTACAGTGAAACCAGTCTTAGTGGCAACCTCTCTATAAAAGAAAACCTCCTGTAACTGGCCAGCAAGAATTAAACCTGCCTATAAAGGCCACCTGCCTATAAACGCCAATTTTTTGGCCTCACCTGAGTAACCCTTATAGACAGGTTTCACTTTGACTATCAAATTGTGACTTTCACTCTGACTTTTCAAGAAGGTGTTGTACATGAGCGTATCTGTCTCTAAAACAAGTAACTCAGGCCCCATATTCCTTGTGTTAATAAACTGGCAAAAACATGGAATGAAAAATGCTAGCCCATTCAATATTAATATAGCTAATATAGAACAGTTCCAAAATTAAAAGGCAGTTTTGTGACATTTTCTACTGGGTACTTATAAAGAGTCTTTACAAGTGATATTTTTTGACTTACAAGCTTGTTTTAAGTATGCAAGGATTCTAGAATGATTTCTCCATTCAATGAAATAGGCACCTCATTTTTTGAATTACTCTATCAGTAATTATAGTAACATTCGGTAGGTGATAATTTTTGACTTGCATTGCTGTTGACTTACAGTATAAAGGGATGTTCTATGCTTAATTTTGAGATTATTAGATAACCAGTGACCAAGAAAACCTATGAATATAATAAGCTGAAGGCAAGCAACAAATCAGGTGCAATTTTTTGACTTCAACATACCAGATTAAGTGAAAAACTTTGACTTAAATCAAAATATGAAAGGCAGGAAACCACAAAAAAAAAGTTCTGCAATTATTTCCCAGCAAATATGTAGAGAAAAATCTTATCTTGTCTTTTTTTATATTACTTTTAGCTACAGAGCTTTGGGTGATATCTTTCGACTTACATGCCATTAGAGGATGATACTCTCTCTTGATCGTTTATCTACATTTTTCTGCACTTTCATTATTTTTTAATTTAGTTTTTCCAAATTGCCAAAACCTAAACTATATTTTGCTTATATATTAAACTGCTTCAAGTGTCAAGTATTTTAATTTATTCTTTACAGGTGAAATATTTTGACTTACTAAAAATGTGTTTCGGTGAATTATATTCTAGTGAATGATCATTTACAAACATGATATCTTGTTCTTAAATATAAATAATATCAAGCCTTAATATCAAGATTTTACTACCAGAAAAGGTTCTTTCAGTGTTTGTGTAAGTAAGTCAAAATGTATCACTTAAATATCAAGTGAATTGTTCATATATACTGAAGAGTAATTACTAAAGAAAAGTAAGTTCAATTAAAGCATTAATAACTGTTTGGCTAAGAAATATTTTCCCTCTTATTTTACATCTCATAATGTAAGTCAAAATTTTGCACCTAAATATTATTAAAAACAGTCACCTGATTATGCCAAACTATAAATTAACAATTCATTTCTCTTTTGCAAGCTTTATTTTCAAAGAATTCATAAGGGGAAGATTTATGACTTACATTTCCTAAACATGCTAGATTGGGCCAATATAAAGTCAAGAAATACCACTCAAAACTTCATAGAACTTTCTAAGGATATTCATGCCTTACATTTCCTATTCCTGTTACATTTTTGAGAAAAATAACCCAGGTAAGTCAATTCTATGCACCTTTTTCATATTGTGCTTAAATTTCAAGGTTTTTAAAATGTCACACTATTTTTGGAATTGTTCTATAACTGTTTATGAAAAAAATGCGGTCATTTTGAAACTGAGAACCTAATATAACCTCTCGTTTAATAATGCGAAACAAAATTTTGTCATCAGTGTTAGAGAAACATCCAGATATGAAAATAGTTGTAACTGTTGCTAATTTGATTTAGTCTGGAAAACTTAAAGTTTGAAATACTCTATACGGCAGAGAAGAGCGTTAATAATGTAAAGTATATCAGTAATATTCATGTAGATATTTAGAAAGAAGTAAGAATGACTAAATAAATTTAACAACAGGCAATAATAAACTAAAGTCAACATTAATGACATAATCAAAAACCATGGAATAATAAACGCCTTATCCTATTATTCAAATTTAAATCTTTCAGCTGATTATATGAATAGAACTTAAACAAAGTAGCCCTTGCAAAATACTTTAAAGATAAGCTTTTGTTGGTGAGGATCTTTTTGATAACTATTTTATCGTTGGATTGAAACATCAGTTCGTCACCAAACCAGTTTAAACAATGTAAATATGTTTCCTCACCAAAGTCCTTTGAAATGGAATGTTTTTGAACATCTCCAGTCACAGGATTGTAAATGAAAATGAGAAAATATCTGCCAAATATATATACATTGACTTATTGAAATTGCAAATATGCAAAGTATAGACGATTTCTTCTGTTTCTGGAATCAACAAAATCTCTTGGTATGATCAATTTTTTGTTTTTTAAGTTCAAAATGAATCCATCAGAAGAAACTAAAAAATAACATCTTCCTCCAATATTTCAAAATGAGTATTCCTTAGAAATACTGAATAAATATGTTCAACCTTATTTGGAATCTGTTCCTCAATACTGCATTGTTTTATTTCATTTTCTGGAAAACTTAATGTAATTAAATCAGCATTCTGTGTGATAAGCACCATTTTGGAGAAATCAAAAGCAATAAAAATATCATGCACTTCTTTACCATCATTTAAAAGTTTGGCTATGTCCTTTGAGAATACTTCTTCAAAATTATTTTCACCATCATAAACAGAAACCAATTGTTTCATGTTTCTAAAATCATATTAATATGGTAAAATAATAAAATCTCCATCTATTTTTGCCTCAACGGACTATATTTTTGTCTTTATCTTTGGTAATAGATTTTTTCCAGGAAATATTACACTATCCTCAATGCTCAAGATTACTTTATGCACGCTCATTTTTGTTCCACTGCATAACACATGAATATTATCTAAAATAGAACATGGTCCCATTAAAGGTGACAATTCCATAAAGGTAATATCATACTTGATTAAAGGCTTGATCTAGATCTTTTAATCTCCAATATCAAAACAAAATGTGCATCGCCACCCAGACACACCGTAATGATATCAACAATAGCAAGTATATATTTGCCATTGAAAATATAATCTAATTGATGTAAAGATTCCCATCCTAGATTCAATTCAAAGTTAAAACATTTTGATTTAGGATGAAAGCTCTTTGTAGGAATCAAACAACTTGGTGTATGTTCATTTGAAAAGAAGAACTTGGATGAAACTTCTTTTTGCATGACCATATCGTTTAATGCTAAGTTATGATAACTAAATGCAAAAAATTGCTTCAATGGTTTGAATAATACATTTAAAAAAAGAAAAATTGAAGAAATATAATAAAAGCAACTCCATACCACTAAAACTCTGTTTTTAGACATCTTTCAGGTGGGCAATTCAATAGGATGGATGGCTCTACAGGAAAAACAGTTGTGAAAAACAGTGCTTACTCTTAAAAACTCAAGCTGGTCCTCCCATGATTCTTCAGGTCAATTTTATAGAGATGAAAAATAGAGAAAAATAACCTGGGTAATAAAATCTGAAAATTATATAATATAAAAAATCTGTCTTAAAACCATTTGAGCTAATTTCTATAAGTCAATGCTAGAAAATAGCCTATAACAGATTCAACAGAAATATCAACAAACAAGATGCATACAGGCCTTTACAATCTCTTGCTGACATTGCAAATATTATAGAATATATGAGAATAAGATAGGCTAAGCTACTATACAAACATATGTTGACAGATTATACCTAAAACCTGTTAAGTTAATTTGGGTAAATATGATAAGGTATGGCAGGCTATTCATATAAGGCAAGGCGCAATCAAACATTAATTAGCAGAGAGGTAAATCTGTTGAGATGATGCTTGCTGCTTGACTAATGTTTTTATTGAAACTAAAAGGCAAATCACAACTAGTCCAGTAAAGAGAAAAAAATTAAACTCATAAATGCAAAGACCTCAAACAAGATTTGGTGTTTGATTTTATTTGTATTAGAACTCTATTTTTAGAGGATATGGTGGTTATAAATTTTCTCTATCACCTAACCATGTCTTAAAAAAATTTTAAGGCATCTTAAAGAGAGGATTTTATTCAAAATATAATAAAAAAATTTGATGCTTTATATCTTCTAATATTTCCATATTTGCTCACATAAACAACTAACAGGCTAACCAGAGATTTAGATAAGAAAAAAAACTAGCACAAGTCAGTGTTGTAAATTAGTAAATAAATTAGCCGGATAGTATGAGCAGAATTCATAAAAGATAGCAATATAATCATAGGAGTTGATAAAATGATAAAAGATCACTTACTGCGCAAGATGTGATTCCAATCTTGATCGTCAATACCTGTACAGGTTGACGTGGAATATCTTTCTTCAATGATTAACAGCACCATACTTGATCACCATTGATTCATACCATTCATATATAAATATAAAACTCTAGTGATACTTTTTCTATATATTAATTGTTTATTAATGTCACTAAAAGATAACAATCTCCTCTACTTTTCTCTTTCGGTTAATTGAAAGCTTTCTCTGGACGATAAAAACGGTATGATAATAATGATGAATGTAATGCATAGGTAGGTATTTTTTTTTCTTTTTAACTTTTGATACCATGTTAAAAATGGTATGATAATAATGATAAAGGTAATGGATAGGTAGGATTTTTTTTAAAACTTTTGACAACACAATAAAATGGTATGGTAAGAATGATAAATGTAATGCATAGGTAGGTTTTTTTTTGTTTTTTTTTAACAATAAGTGCAACTATGGCAAACATGATAAAATAATGATAAAATTTCAGAGACCCTGTTTCCAATATCACCGCAAGATTACTGGGGATACACCTGACTTTGTGAGAATGTCAGCAATCTGTTGGTGTTTTTCGATCCAAACAAGGTTGATGTATTTATTTTCTACCATCTCGCCAATTGAAGCGATGTCGACAATAAGTCTCTTCTCAAGTAATTGTTTCGTTGAGTGTACAGCTTCAAATAAACTCAGATTGTCCGTAAATACAATTTTTCATAATATCAACATGTTGATTGATGGTTTCGTTAAGAACTAACAAAGAAAACAGTCTTATAAGAAAAACAAATTACACTCAACAATTGCATTCACAATGCATAGCAAAGATGAAAATTACGAACTCTGAAAAAACTGTTTTACTTTCATTAGAAGAGTCCAAATCGTTTTTAATGGTTTGGTTTCCTTTAATGTAAACTGTGAAATATATGTGTAAGAGAAGTCCAAAATAGCTATAGATATAGATATATAGCTATAATCTCTTCATGTCTCTTCTTCTAGATCCGGTACTATGTCTTCTAGCCTGTCTGGATGTATAATCTGTTCATTGGTGTGTGTCTCTCTTAGTATATATGGTTTGCACCAAAATTTTGATGTGTTTGTAGCATTTGAATCTGACGGGTTTCATTGATACATTGATACATATCATGATACCGATGAAAACATTCTTCAGCCAGTTGGATGTTTGATTCGGTTCAGATGATGATAATATACAATAAATGTGGCCAATGTATTTCTTTTTATGTAGTTTGCTTTGTTTGTCTTCATATGTTTTTGATATCTGTGTCGCAATGTCAAATATTTACCAAATATTGGACTGTAACATGGTTGCAAACATGGTACGTTGGTGTAGAGGAAAGGTGGCAGTTACCTTCTACAGTGAGAACAAAGTAGTTGCGCAGTTGCTATTAAGGGTAATGTTTTACTTTGGCATTGTGTTTCTTCTTTTTCTTTTTGTGGTTGTTATTTCAATTTGTCATTCACTTTATTGTTTATTTTCTCATATATATATCAGAGAAAAATATATCATATACAGCATCATTATATATCACATACAGCATCATTTTAAATATATTGACATGTGACTTCTCATACCATGTTTCTTCTGATCACTTTCCCACAAGGCTTCTTCGAATATTTTGATGAACACATTTAATCATGAAAGGAATAATCTTTTTTTTCTTTTTTTTCTATGTGTTTTTGGTCCCTTAATTGTAAAAATCAGAATGTTGAATTTTATTAAGTAATTTATTATTTTTAATTCCATCTATGTTAGGAGGTGAAGCTCCTTCATACTATATACTGGAAAAATATTAGGAAAAAAACAAATTCAAAATCCATCCAATAGAAAATGTTTTAAGGTTTTACATTTTATCACTGCTTGCAACTGGTTATTTGAATAATATCTGAACATTACAGCTCTATTCAAATATTTCAATGATATCGTTCTTGCCATGAATAGTTTTTCAATGATAACTCTTCCCCAATCTGTTACATACAACTCACTACCGAACCAATAAATATAAAAATCTTCTGACTACTTCTTTTTAAATTTGAAAGTTTGTACATCCTGACGAATAGGAATAAATATAAAAACACAAGAAAAATGAATTGCATTTATGTATATGGATTTGTTGAAAGGACAAACACATGTTGCAAAAACAATGCAATCATTGTTGAGAAAACTGTAGATATCGTTTAATAAATGAATTCTGTGTGTCGCCATTTATTTTGATCACATGATCAATTTCGGTGAGTTCTGGAGGCAAAGTAATACAGACTTGTAATGGGAAAATGTAAACAATTGCTTCTGAAATCAAACACAGAGGGCGTTGGGTTATAAAATCTCATTATGATATCCTATTTCTAATGACTTGAAACATATTTCCAAGTCAAAGTCCCTTTCTCTTTGCTTTTAAAATAATTTTTCTTTTTAGTATTTTTCCCATTCCCAGTCCACATTTTTTTGCCTCCAGGATTTGTTTCGGTTTTACCGTTGCAAATGTGCACATATTACTACGGAATTCATCTAATGACAAAATGCTATTTGTGTCTAAATTAATAATGTCCATTTGAAAGAATCTAGAAAACAAAATCTTTATTGGATGTCTCCATAGAAATTCTTTCAAGATACATGGCATATATACCATCTGTATGAAGGAGTAGTAAAGATCTTATATCTTCTTTCCTTACTTCGCAAAAAGATAAATTGAAAGTTAGCAAATAAAAGTTCAATGTGATCATCAAAAAAACTGAATACTCAGATGCTTCATCTACATATTTCTCATAACTATGATACGTTAATACTATATAATTACCATCTTTTCTTGAAGGATATTAAAACCCTTTGCAATTGTCACTGTGCCTTCAAGAGTCATAGTATTATCATTACTTAAGATAAATTCTTTCATTGTAAGAGATTTGTCATTACAGTTAGCATCAACAAAACATCTACCTTCATTCAAATTTAAACATTTGAATGGTATTTCTGAAAATGAAATATCAAAAGTTGCTACTTGTTGAAAATCACTAAATATTAAATTCACTCCTAAACACCATCATGATATTTTTATAAGACAGCTCTTCATCTTTTCCCTCTCCAATCACAAGGATAACTCGGGAATAGTTAGCAAAAGTTTGGGAAAACTTACCTAATCACTTAGATTCGTATGTTGATTATAAATACAAGTGCAATAGCTGCAAAACTCGACGCCATTTCATTGTGAGACAATACTAACATTTAGGTAAATCGATTCTTTCAGAGAATGACCTACCTCAAGTATAATCAGTCTTCTCCTTAAAAAAATAGGCAGTGGCGCACAGAATTGCGCTGCTTGTCAAGATTTAGGAGCGCTATATCGCGCCACAAATATTTCGAACACTGTACCACTAGAGGACGAATTATACGGTGGAATTCATAATGGAATCTCTTCATGACGCATTATTTTTCTAGAAAGAAAAAATAGAATTATTATAAAACAAATGCACTTAACATACTTTGTTGTCGGATCAGAACAAGGGGACGCTTACCCAGTGAACCCTAAACACTGGCGGCAAAAGCAGTTGCTTTAACTGAGCTCAGAACAACATGGGGATACGATTTAACTAGTGAACCCCAAACACTAGAGGCAGGGCCTTTATCTTTGTTGTTCATCATAGCTTGTTCATCATTTCCGAAAAAAAAAACAGAAAAAAATCGATTGCTGTAAAAAATAAATAAGTAAGAAAAATGCAAATAATTTATCGTACCTTAGTATGAGCTTCTTTCTGCGCTGTCTTATGGTATTTCGCAAGCTATGTAGTAGTTTCTTTTTCATTGACAAATGAATGAGTTTTCAGACGTGGAAAGGAATGGCGTCAGATCGCACACGCATGCCCCCGCACAATCCATACTTTGATTTTTCATTTTCTTATATATTATTCGTGAGGTGCGCTAAAACGCACATGTTAAAATGTAAAATTGATAATCTATTAAACTCAATATTTCTTCTCTGATGAATATTTCTTTTTTTATTACACAACTACTCATCTCCTTTTATGAGAAAAAAACAAAAACATTTATTTTTCATCTCTATTCAAATTTTATTAAGATATTTCAATAGACTTACTTGTTATAAAGTTAAAAATATTTTACAACATTTTTTTTATCACCTGTTTATTCAGATACATAAAGCTCGGTTGACACTAGAGGAATATATTGAGGCCAATATATTAGGAAATATTGTGCACAATTAATTGTAGGATATACACAATATATTGGGAATGATATGATGAAAGTACGTATATTTTTTTTTTTATATAAAAACAAACTTCATGAAAAGCTTTACTTGGAATTATTATTGCTTTGTCATATGATAACGAAACATGAAATACCTCATTGAGACATTGGGCGAGTGAACAGTTGAGAGACAGGAATAGACAAGGTGTTCATGAGAATTTGATTCAAGAGTTACGGCGAGCATTTTAGACGAAGACAAAGAGCATTTTAGACGCTAACTCTAAAATGGTGGGAAACCAGACAGGGGGATACAGTACGAGTTTTGAAAAAAAACGCATTTTCTCCTTCCTCTTAGAATTCGTTTTCGATTTTTTATTAAATGTTTTTTCCACTTTGTGAAACCATGTAACCGTTTTCTAAAAAAATATGTTTTGATAAATCTCTAGAAAGCCAAAAAACCATGTGCTAATAACAAAAGAAAAGGAATTTAAGCGGAAAACATCAAAGAATATTGTGAGTTCAAATCAAATCGATTTTGATTTGAAGAAATATTGTGGGAATATGCGTATGATGAGTTCCAAATATTTCCCAATATATTCCTATCTCGTTTGACACACAACAAGTTGTTGTGTACAATTTATTGGCCTCAATGTATTCCTCTAGTGTCAACCAAGCTTAAGTCATAAACATTTTTAACATGTTAGTTAAATCGAGCTTTGAAACTTCCCGTAAATGCGTTTAAATTCATAAAGAATGAAATGTATTGATAAACTAACTTCGAATGCGGGAAGGTAAAAAAATATTGAAAAAAATATTTTATAAGAAAGATAGATAATGAACGATTATAAAAATAGTTTCAATATGAAAGACTCAATGTATTTAGTAATATTACTGCGTGAAAAATCTTATGCAAGTAAAAAAAGTAAAATA
>JANSTP010161002.1:0-12215 GCA_025330745.1 Cladonema radiatum | reverse complement strand
AGAACATGAGCCTCAAATTTTAGCAAAAAATTAGAACAAGGTACGAACAAATTAAGACTCGAGATAATAAAGAAGTAATAAAAACACTTTGCTTTAAATTCCAATTCTGGGTGTGTAAGACACCCGAAATTGCCCTATTTTTCAGTGCGTTGTAATAGCATCTGCGAGACAAAAGTTTTTTACTTGCAGAAAATGCAGGATTCCTTTCCAGTTTTTACAGGAAATAAAGCATGTTTTTAGGCAATTCTCAACCACGACCCACTCCATGGTTGTGGGCCGTATTCTCAACTAAATTTCCCCGTCCCCACTTTCCACAGCGGTAAAGTCTCCATGCTCTCTTAAAATCACGTCCTTTTTTGACGCTATTTGAAAAAGAGCTTTGTGAATCGTCTGCGTCTTGTGTCTCGAAAGTTTCTTACCGAAACGTCAAAAAAAATAGAGCGTAGCAGAAAATCGAAGTCGTAGTGTGTTTTTAGTAAATATTTGCAAAATACCATTGAGTTTTATGTTATGACTAAAATTCCGTTTTATTATTGCTATCAAGTAACAAAACTTTGAATATAACTTTTCGTGATTCCGTAAAAACTTATATACTTTAATACTTAATGTATACTTATCAACTTAATATAAATATGCAATTAATATAAATTTAATAACTTTATAATAACTGAACTCGGTTTGCTGTAGTGAAATTTCAGCCTGGGCTGAAATGTTCTATATAATCCGCCCCTAAAAACAAAGGACATGATAAAAAGCTAGTGATGAGCTAAAAGGTAATATGTAATAAGCTGTAATAAGCTTTTTCTAAAAGATTTGTATTAACTGCTCTTGTCATGCCGAGTGTTAGGATTTAAACGTTGTGAAAGGTTTGAACGTTTTTGACGGTCTCTTGCTAGAAATATTTTAACAGACTACATACATATGTAGCAAGAAGAACCACTAGTATAGCAAACTGCAATGCAAATAAATCAAACCATAAACAAGGAGTTAAAAAACATGGGAGTATGGTTCAAGTCTAAAAACCTTTCATTGAATGTAAAGAAAAAACGATCTTCACCATTTGATTCTGAAGCTCCAAGACGCCTTTCTGCCAAACGTTTTGCCAACTAGTCTAGAGGATTAGAAAAAATACTGCAAATAGTGACCAAAGCATGAAAATTGGTACAAATACCTATCATCATATTCTGAAAATAATTTTTAACAGATCCCTCAAAAAAAGTCACGTGATAGATGACGTCAGCGTTTTTTCAAGGCTAGGTCAGGCAGAAAAAAATTTCTCAAAAACTAAGTTTTTGTATATCAATGGAAAGATCTCATCGAGTGGAACAAGAAAAATATAAAAACTTAGGCCTGAAAATGTTTACTTTCCATTTGATTTGAGATAAAAAGTTGCATAAAATGCAGACCTGGAATTTACTGGGGGTGACTTTTCGTCTGGTCTGCAAAATACTTATGGTATTTTACAGACCAGATTGACCAAAAATCAGTCAAAGTCTAACGCAAATATTCACAAATCCCTCCGTCTACACCGTAGCTTTAACATAATTTTTTAAATAAAAGTTCCATAGTGTTACAAATCGTTGACACTACTTTATTTCACACTCATTGTCACTATTAGATCATTGACACTGCTTTTTCGTAATTAGCGACTAATTCTCGAAAGTTAGTTCAATTTCTCTAATTTTAGACCATTACAGTTCTGACTTAGGTCCTAGCAAAATTATGCTCTCATATGTGCTCACAATCAATTCCTGAAGGAAAGATATTGTGCTCGATAGACAACCAAGGCGTAGGGCAGAACTAGGAACCCTAGGATTCGCTTCCCGATGCGCTGGCAACAGGGCTACGTCCTCTTAAAATAAGAGAATTAGCAACCAGAATTTATCTCAATTATATTTTTCTTTCATTAAAAGCTATATAAGTTATGAGATCATGGCGTTGGGAAGCTCTAAAAAATCGAAACTTGAGATCCTTTTTCGGCCACAAAAGCATGCACTTAGAGTTTAAAATTTTAAAAATACGCATCTGGCATCAGAGCCTCTTTTTCTTGACGTCAAAGCTCTTTAACGTATATAGATCAAATATTTATAATCTGTTTTGCCTTCCGTTCTAAAGTGAATATAAATTACAGTTGACTCTCTAATTCGAGCCTCTATTATTCGAATCTTTCTATTATTGGAACAAATAATATTGTCACTTGAAACCCGAATATTGGAGATTCACCATTCTATAACTCGATCTCTCTTCTTCTGGTTCCCAGTTTTATAGAATGAAAATTTGATTTTATGCAGTACATATTGCGGTTGTAGTGGAAACTTTGTTTTTTAGATAAATTTTTATGATACTTTTACTGTAAATGTATATTTTTGTATGCTGTTATGAAACTGAAATAACAAATAAAATTAAACTAATCGATATGTGGATTTAATAGTAAGGTTTTAATAAAACCTATTTTTAAAGTATTAAATCTATTCAAAACGGGTCCCCCTCGATAGTCCGACATCTCTTTAGTCCGACATTTCGATATTCCGACAAATTTATTGAAAAGCATCTCTTTATTCCGACAGTTATTTTATCATGTTCTATATTCCGACACATCTATAGTCCGACACATCACGTTATTCCGACAGCGCACCTATTAAATTTCCTACAACAAAAATTATTAGGCAAACTAAGTATACAGGGTGTCCCAAAAAAATGTATACACATTAAAAATAACTGTAAACGAGGTATTTAATTAGAATTTTAATATTTCAACATTATGAAAATATTTAAAAGTATCATTTTTTTGTTTTCTCATGGTATTTTGACTATATTTTTGGATAATTGTAAATTGCTAATAAATTAATTTGTTGTGTTTTTTTTTTAAGATTCAACCCCTTAACCCTATTAGACCCTGGGGGATTCTGCCCACCTTGGTAGTTTTTTTTTATAACTCGAGAACTAAAAAATCTTTTGCCACGAAACTTTGCGACTTTATACAAAATTTATTTAGGAACATTTTCATTTTAAAAAAATTCGGCCACCACGCCCTTTGTTGCTATGGCAACCCCCAAATGAGGGCCGGATACGTCATATTTAGGGTCATTTTTGGGCCAAATGGAAATTTTGGGCCCAAACTCCATATAACTCCTTATGATCTCAAAGTGCTTTATTTCAATGGCAAAATGGTGAAAACAACATTAAAAAAGCTTTTTTGATTCAGTTTTTATTGCTACTCAAATTTTGACCTCAAAATTACCTATTTTTGACTACATGACGGTGAAAAAACGATGACTTCATCATTTTTTGATGACGTCATAGGATTAATTTGGCACAAAAGTGTTCAGAATAGGTTTATTGATTACTGTATAAAGTTTTGTCACCTAATCCTAGGTAGTTCTTGAGAAATCGAAGAGGAGGAATGCGCACTCCCCCAGAATTTCTGAATCTCAAAAAAGCATGGGTTTAATCGGGTTAAGATAAGAATCACAGCCACATTTAACTTCGAAGAAAGGAAATTTATTCAAAAATACGACTGGAAGTGTGAAAATGCAGTTGAAGTGCAAAGACAATTTAGAAGGAAAGTTTTGATTCTCATTAAATACCACGTTTATTACGTTTGATATGTATACATTTTTTTGGGACACCCGTATAGTATGTCTTCAAGTAAACAAAAGGAAAAATCTAGTTACCAAAGCCCAAAAAACCTCTTGTGCATGGTAACAATAAAGCAGATACGTTCTTTCTACCTTCAGCCAAAAGATGACTTAGTCCCATTTTAAGATGAGAAGAATTGTGATAATACCTGCATCTAGTGAATAAAGTACTTCACTAAATTGTGAGTTGAGAAATCTATCAAACTACGGAGTTCCTCAAATAGACCTATCCCGCAATGACGTCATTTTCGTAAGCTCCAATCAAATTCGAATGCAGTGTATTATTCGTCTCGTTTTCATGTTTTTAATATGAAAACATTGCATTTTATTGGCTAAAAGTTTGAAATAAGATCATGAAAACGAGACGAATAATACACTGCATTCGAAAAGATGAAAATGACGTCATTGCGGGATTGGTCTATTGAAACTGCGATTGTTCCCAATATACATACTTCAAAAGTTCCATGGCTTTAATATGGTCTTTACTCTTCAGTTCCATACTTTCATGGCTTTTCTCAAAAATTAGAAAATTGTTTTTAGCCTAAACCAAAAAGCTCACACTGACAGAAAATTTCCACACCTTGCTTGACCAAAGCTGAGCGAAAAATTATAGATGAAAGATTTTATATTCTCCGTACTGGATTAATTTTTAAGTCGTTATTGGCATATTTTAAAAGTGGGATATTCCGGGCAGTATTTATTGAAGGCAAAGTATCGGTAAGTTGCCATGGGTTTCTGATATTTATCATAAAACAACATTACTTTTTACCAAAGTTTTAATTGGAGAAAAAAGTTTTCAAAATCGGAATATCGAGAGGCTTTAATATAGATAGAGAATGTCGAACTACTGATATGTCGTAGTTAAGAGCAGCATAAAACAACTGTCGGAATATAGAGATGCTTTTTAATAACTTTTTCGGAATATCGAAATATCGGACTAAAAAGATGTCGGACTAATGAGCGGACCCCGCACTCAAAACACCTTTCCAATCAGCACTCAGGATTTTGACCGGTTAACTATCTTTGTGTAGTAGAAGCTCTCAAAGAGATAAAACTATCCAATAACAATCGAAATCGAACTTATTTAAGTTTTGTCATTCGGTTAATATGAATTCAAATTCTTAACAATTCGAAAAATTATGTTATTGGAATGAATTTCGAATCTCATTGGCGATTCGGATAGCATGATTTCGACTGTAAAATTAAGGATAGTAAAATGTGATGTTTAGCTGTGTTTAGTTGTGTGTAGAGATAATCTAACTCTAACCGTCCATCCTGTAACAGAGCTGTTATGATTCAAGATGGGTTGAATCTTTTTGCGATAAAGGTTTTCTTCCAATAGCGTTTTCTTCTTTAAATTTCAAGAACGGCAAGATTGCTTCAATTCAATTTTCTAAAGAAGTTCAAAGATACCACGCATTTCAACAAAGTTCTAAAATTTTATAGAAAGTTATTTATGAGTTAGTGCATGTCTTTCTAAAATAATTATTTAATATTTAATACAAATACCATTCTGTTTTCCAAAGACCAGCATCCAACAAACACTGTAAATTCTATTTATTATTTATTAATAAAAACACAATGTTTCGTGTCACTATTTCATTTCATATTTCATTTCAACAACTGAGTTCTACATTTCGTACATTTCATAAAACATTTCGTACAAGCCGTTGATCATAAGATACTACCGAAAAAAAGTGAATTTGCAAATTTTTGCGATTATTTCGTGGATAATCGTTTGTAAGGTGATTTTCGTCTAGCTGACTCCAAACATTACTGGACTTCTCTCTTATTCATACAACCACTCTTTGACTATGCCAACCTAGCATGGTATTATAATCTCAGTATGTCATTAGAAACTGCTTTTACCCCTTTGACCCCTCCCCAACACCGTATACATACGAGCCATTTTTGAGAAAATAAAAAACGACTTCCTTAAGGTAGCTTGGATTTAAGCAATAACAAATGTGCAAAATACTACATTGTCCTTCATCCCCCTCTAGCTTAGAGCAAAGTCATCAAAATCAAACCCAATGTCCCATGTCAGATTGGAGTAACTTAGCGGGCAATGTGTTGATCGACAAGGTCGCAACATGGGAATCACAATCCTGGGGCATTGTCAAATCCTGTGAGATAGGGTGAACGTACTCAACAGGTGGTGAATCATTATTTGATGAAATGATTACATGGACATGATCTCCATGTGGTATGGCAGAGGTTGGAATATTGAGGTTGGTCCGAGGAGTTTTTGAAGACGGTAGAAGCTGGAGGTGGGATGGAAGACAGTACAGCTGGAGCAGTGGGCGGTAGAGGTGCTATGTTACTTGCAGGATTCAACGATTGCGAATACTTCAGAAACTGGTGACTAGTAATCTCATCAGATGCTGGAAGGAAGCGTCAGAGATAGCGTCGATTACGTCTGGAAACTCCCCCTGTACCATCCATCTTCATGGTGTAGCTGTCATTACCAGGTGCCTCAACCACCTTACTCGATCAATCCCATCGTTTGGGGTGATTGCGTGACTGATTTTGAGTGTAGTGCCTATCCCTAACCCTCAGGAGTGAAAACCATCGAGAGTGTTTATTATGTTTTTCCACGTATCGGTGAAATCGTTCCCAGAGTGCATCCTTTTTTTTGCTCCAAGCATCGCGCCAGGTTGGACGAATATGCAGATTCATAAACTCCTCCAACCGACTAGCAAAGGCAAAGGCGTCCCTCAGTGGTCTTCTAAAAACAATCTGAGCGGGAGAGAGGTCACAGTCTCTATCAGGGGTATTACGAAGTTGTATCACTGCACATAAAAACCTATCTGTATCACGAATTCCTGATGCACCTGTATTAGAACATAGCAAACTTTTGACCGACTTTACTGCGACCTCCGCCCTACCATTTGATTGTGGATTATAAGCAGGTGACAAAATAATTTAGAATTAAATTCTATACCACCATGGCTTAATATCTTAAATGGTGCTCCAAAACGAAAAAAATAGTTATGTAAACATGCAATAAGGCCTTCAGACCCTGCCTGTGGTATGCCATGAGAAGTTTGAAGACGTTACACCAGCAAGAGAATCTATCCCCAATAACTAGATAATGTTAACCAATGCAATCAAAGTAATCAGCGTAAATCATTTTGACTGGTGTAGATGACGTAGTGGATGAAACGGCAGGTAAGGGTGCTTGGGAAGGAGCATTTTTATTGAAGTCTTTACAACTTTGCCTAGTATGTTCAATGTAGTTGGTGATTCCAGGCCAAAACTTGATTATTTGCTCACGAGTACCCATCGACAAAGTTTCTCGATGAGCCGAGTGTAGAGAAGACAATATTGTAGGTCGCAATGACAGAGGTGTTACAGCACGATCGTTGCACATGATGACAACGTACATTTCATATAAACTATGATGAAATCGCCGGAAGCTCGAGACAGTGTCATTATAGATCGACTATCCGCAGGGAAACCGTCGTGAATTGCATGCTTCAAGGCAATCATAACTTTGCCGTTTGATGTTATCCATGCTAATTGATTGTAAGTCACATAGGAAGCAGTTTCAGCATCAAGTCTGATCGCTGCAGCGATGAATGACTCATGCACATGACTTGGTGTTGTTTCAAACATCATCAGTAATATTGGCTGGATGTCGCAATGTGGCATCAGCAGCAAGATTAAATTCTCCTGGTAGGTTGTCAGCCAGAATAACTGGATATTGGTAATTTCGTCTAAAGTCCTATCACCAAACAATTTTGTGAGGGGTTTTTGATCAGTAGCAGTGATAAGATCGTGACAGCCCATGGTAAAAAACTTTGTCAGCTACAAACCTCATGTGATAGCTAAACCCTCTCCCTGAATTGGTGCATAGTGTTTTTCTGTAGTGAAGATCAATCGTGTTCCAGCAAGAGTGATGCACCAACCATCTTGACAACAACTGGGAAGGTCAGATGGACAGGAACAGTGCTTTTGAACAAGAAAATACCCCAAGCCTTGCTTTGACCTATCCGTAAATAAGCAATTGGGTTTCTCGCAATAAAAGATCTAAACTCCATCCTTAATAGCATTAATGATGGACTTCTTAGACAGGTTAAATGCATCAACGAGTTCTGGGTTCCATGCGAATGGTCAACGAGGAGATGAAAATAGGCGGAAGGGCTCCATGTAAGAGTAGAGTTGTGTGTAATTAGTCACCTGGTTCACTAGTGCAAACTATCTGCGTATGTCTGTGGTAGATGTGGGAGTCGGAAAGTTTTTAACCCTATCTGAGGCGGGCGGGGGGCTTTTTTACCCGCGGACTCAAACTTTTCTGAATATCTCCAGAACCGTAAGAAGTATTAAGCTGAAATTTTCAGTACCTTCCTAACTTGTTATTGGTAGTACGATGATGGAAAAATGTGTTGCCCTCCTGACCACAAAATCTCGTGATGACGTCATCATTTCACCAAGGTATTCAATTTTTAGCAAAAATCGGGACTTAAAAAGGGATTACGACAAAAGTAACATTTCATATTGTTATTTTTGGTTAAATTATTAAGTTCTACATCAATTCCAACGTCTTTAACCGATTTCCACCGGAAGATCTCGATTTTGATTTTTCGGACCCGATTTTTGACCGAAAACACCGATTTTTGACGTCACGGCGAAAAATGATGACATGATGACGTCAATGGGTAGCTAATAGGTTGAAGTTTTGTTGGTCCAAGTTTGGTGGCAATTGGTTGAGTATAAGTGGATTTATAAGCGGTCAAGTGAAAAGCGAGCAAACCCCCCCCTGCTGATCCTAAGTTCAAAAAAGCCCGCCTCAGATAGGGTTAAAGGCGTTAAAAAAACTTTGGAAGTGGTTAGATATTGTCAATACTCTCATTCAATATATGAAAACCAGCAAAATTTACTTTACGAAGAGCAAATTGAAATTTATCTGGGTTCACAGCAATACCGGTCTCTCCGACCAAAGATAGGAAATCGATGGTGCGCCACCAATGGTTCTCAAGGTCTGAGTTGTAATGTATTGTATCATCAACAATGCGTTCTTTCCTCAGAAAATCAGCTAAGATGGTTTTAAAAGGTCTGTTGTATCCATCATCGGAGGACAAAAAGCCTCGTGGGGCCCTTTTGAATCTCCAGCGACCAAGTGGGTTGATGAAAATGGTGAGGTGACGATCTGATTCTCGCAACAGCACACTATGGAAACCATTCCAAGCGTCTGTAACAGTCTCCAGGTATTCCTAGGTATACGGTGGACAAGATGGAAAGGCGACCCTGAGTTATACGTCTCAAGTTTACAAAATTTGTTCAAAGGAGAGTGGCCGACAGTCCATCGATGAGAACCATCTGCTTTTCTCGTTACAATCATCCGATGACACCATTCTGACGGAACACTAAACTGAACCTTCTCAATCACGCTAACTTTTTTTATCACGTTTAAAATCGGCTTGAATCCTTTCCTGCCAGTAAAGAGGGAAAGGAGATGCTTGCCGGCAGCAACAGGCTTAGCTCCATTCTTGATATGGATTTCCACTAGAGGACCAGTCATCGTTGGGAGAAGTTGATATGGACGTTTGTTGAAGGTGGATCCTTCGAAACGATCCAGGAGCCATGGCTTTATTCTGCTGTTATTGGCAGGCGCACATGGGAATCGTAGATTATAAGGGCGTCCTTGCACTTGCATACGTTTACTTTTAGGGCAGTCACATATGCCTCCATCCTCTCTTGTTTTTCCACTGGGCATCCGAATCTGCCACAGCCTCAACACCAAGAGGGGAGTGAGTAACAATGGTAAGGTCCAAGTGAACAGTTGGATGGTTTGAAACACGAGCACTTCTCCATTCGCCTTTGGTGAAAATGTGGTGATAAAGACAAATAGCATTACTTACGCTGGTAATCTGTCTAACTGAATCATGTTCCTCAGCAGAGATGATGCTTGATTTCCAGGGAGCTGAGGGTTTCGGCTCTTGTTCCAGCAAATCTCGCATTACTTGTAAGGTCGTTTGTTCCATCCTCGAGACTTTCGTGTGTAGAGGGTTGTAAGATTCACTATAGTCAGTACATTTTGCTGTCTTCAACTGATCTGCTGGAGAAGGTGAGGTACCACGATCAGGTGTCTGACGCTTCTTGGGATGGCTTCTGTCTGACCTACGATAGGTAGACATACTTAATATAGGAGAAGATAATGGGTTGGTACAGCATACAATCTCTCTTCTTTCAACGAATGCAATGACGTCGATGATGGGCTTCGCTTGAATGACATCAGAAATTAAAGCTTCACGACGTATGCTACAATCTGCAATCCCATTAAACACCACGTCTCGCATGGCAATCTCAGTGTAGTAGGACAGTACTGCAGTTGTTACAAGTATCCGCGTAGGGGGTTCAGAATTCACAAACTTCAGCCTTGCCAAAGGCCAATGGTACTACAGCCACCAATTTAAGGACTTTCAGGGCATCATTCAGTGGTTTGGATGTGAAACGAGGGTCTGCACGAAGTACAATATTCCCCAACTGTTGTGATGTGCATTCAAGGGGTTTTCCGGAAGCGGTGTCATCTGGTATCCATGATTCAAGTCAAAGTGTTGCCCATCGTCGGAAGAACGAGTTCCAGTCCTCATCGGTTGAATTCAGTTGCAGCTTACGACGTTCGAGTTTTGGACCTCTCGGGGCCGGAGCAGGTATATTGTTGGTAGCATGCATGTTTGCGTGAATACTCAATTGGCTGCAGCACCAATCACATCAACATCTTATGCTTCAAAAGCACAACCAACGATTGGGCAAGTGAGAATCTTCATTCTTGATCAAAGAAAAATACTCCAAAGTCACAATATGACCAAAACATGGATAAAAACCAGTCACTTTTAAATTCTACGTATTTATTTCATAAATGTTTTGATCTAAATAAGAAAAGGTAAAGCAATAACACATGCACAAAATACTACATTGTCCTTCATAGCTGACAATACTTGCACAGCGACGATTATATCTCTGTGATCACGACCAAGTGTAAGGGATATTCAGGGATATGAGCAAGTATTGTGTGATAAAAACATGGCTAAAATAATTTTGGAGTTCTGTGTGGACACAGAATAGAACACAGAACAGAATATTGAACAGAATGGCAGAAGAACTAAACTACAGAACAGAACATCATACAGAAAATAGAAAAGCATAGCAGCTATAACACTGAACATCATGACGATACAGTATACTGTATCTCTGCATTGCCAAACTGCCAGCTATTGTGTACAGTAGAAAATGGAGAAAAAATTAGAAACCATTAATTTCAAAGCACTAGGAATATTTAAAGTTTTGAGAATTTTAGTAATTGACTTTTTTACTACAAATGATATGCTTGGATAAGTAATACATAAAGACTTTACCAATGAATAATTGAATAGCTACAGTTTTCCGAAACAAAATTCTCAAAAGTGAAATCAATTTTGTGTTTATTGAATTCAAGCTCCGTCTTAGAACGTCTACAGTAGTCATTATGTTTTGTTTTGCATTTTAGCTTTTTGTCTTTATTGTCTCCACACTTGTCTCAATGCCGTACATGCTTTAAACCAGCACTACTCATACTCATCCAATATATTTACTATTAAAAGGCAGTATCATCAAATAGCCAACTTGATAGTGCAAACGAAATAAGTGAAGTGATTCAGCTGAAAGGTTTATAGTAATCTGAGTGACTTCTAAAATTTTATTTTTACAAAGCTAAATATTACTCGCATAAAATATGTTTTCAAAGTGTCGAAAAAAGCTCCTCCTTACCCCGACTCTGTCACTTTAACTTTAGAAAATTCAAGATATCATATGAGGCCTTGCTGAAAAAAGCATATAATTAGATTCCGCAGATTGTTGTGGTTTCCATTTTTCTTTTATTGAATATTATATTGGGCTCCCTGTTTTTTTGTCTCTTTATTTAATGGCGCTGTTCCTGGCAAAGGAAAATGTACTACTGAGAAAACATTTCCTTTTGAATTGGTAGGCTATTCACAGACATCAGCAAATAAAGTGATTAAAGAAGAGTGACTGACGACTCGTTTTTGCTTATAAAAACATGGGACGATGGTGGATTCGGTTTATAAATTTCTTACTAAACTAAAATCTTTGAGTAAGTAATGGCTTATTTTTAGCACTCTCAGGAAATTCTTGATGTAAGCTTGTTTTAATTCACGTGTAGTCAGCAATAAGGTATTTCCTCCATGTTTATTTACAATGTAATGTTTTGATTTTATAATCATCGCGGATTAGAATTTGATTGGCTCACGTTTTGATATCGATTTAGAATTACCATATAAGGAGATATATTTGACGAAAGATGACATAACGTAAAAGGAGGTGCAGGAAATATAAAACAAAAATTTCAAAGAATTCCCGGTCCTTTTTTTGATAGCTATATGAGCAAAATTTTAAAAAAAATCATATGTTTGGTTTACCGAACGAACAATTTGCAGAATGTAAACAAAAATATGAAATTGATTGATGTAATCAGTCAAAAGATTATTGAGAAAAACTTTTGTGAATAATCTGAAATGTTTTAAAAAGATTAGAGAAATCTCCGATAAGTCAATCCCTCTATTGATAAGCTCAATA
>JANSTP010160891.1:0-12216 GCA_025330745.1 Cladonema radiatum | reverse complement strand
ACGTTGCTGGATCTGTTCAAGAGTTGCATTTCAGCTATGATAGCAAAGAGTGGCGAAATTTCCAGTGGCAAAAATACTGACCAGGAAATTTTGTTAGTGGCAAAATTACCTGTGGCAAATATTCCGTAGCAAACTTTTCGGTGGCAAAACTTCCAGTGGCAAACTTACTGAGCACCCCTTGTCACCCATAGTAAAGCGCTGAAGGCACCCATTTAGGGCCCAATTTTAAGGAAATTTAATGCTCTTTCCAATGAGACCAAAATCAACTTCTGGGAGGCTTTAGTTGCAGAGATACAGGATGTTTTTTTTTTTTTAAAAAAAAACTTTTAAAAATTCTTGTTTTTCTGAAATTGTGTGGCGTGCAAAGGGTTAAGTTGAAAGTGAAAATATTCCAAATGACTGTATTTCCTTTCTTTTCACAAAGCAGTGTCGATTCGGATTACACCTGATGAAAAATTAGCATATTTGAAATTTCACACTCTGTTAGTTATGTTGAAAGTGAAAATATTCCAAATGGCTGTATCTCCACCTTTTTCATAAAGCAGTGTCGATTTGGATGGATTACACCTGATGGAAAATTAGCATATTTCAAATTTGACACTCTGTTAGTTAACCCTTTAAATGCCACAAGCCGCTATACAGCAGCAGCGAGGGTGGAATGGTGCGTAGCCCCTTGTCACCCATAGTAAAGAGCCAAAGGCGCCCATTTAGGACCCCATTGTGAATAGATTTAATGCTCTTTCCAATGAGACCAAAATCAACTTCTGGGACGCTTTAGTTGCAGAGATACAAGATGTTTTATTTGAAAAAAAACCGTTAAATATTCTTGTTTTTCTGAAATTGTGTGGCGTGCAAAGGGTTAAATTAGTACCTCGGAACAGTGAAATGTTGTTATCATCGTTGTTATTCAAAATTAGATGCGACTTTTTAGGGTTACTTTTCATTTGATTTATGGAGAACCAGTCGAACAGTCTTTCCCCAATTTCCTTCAATTTGCTCAACACAACTTCCATAGACTTATCTCTACTAAAAGGTGTGTTATCATCTGCATAATATATAAGAGAATAGTTTTCTATAGTATAAAAGTAACCGAGGATGTAAACATTGAACAGGAGAGGACCTAAAATTGATCCTTGTGGAACTCTAGAAACTAAATTAGACCAATCACTATATGTATTATTAATTTTTACCCTCTGTTTTCTGTTTGAAAAGTAGCTAGAAATCAGCTTTAGAGACTGAGTGTCGTAATTATAAGCTTTAAATTTTATTGGGAAATTTACCCAAAATAATGCAATTGTTGAAAACTGATGTTAAAAAAGCTGCAAAGTCTGAAGAGAAAGACTTTAGAATCTTTACAGGGATATCTGTTTGATGAGAAGACTTTCTTGTATCAAGCTTATTGAGCTCTTTACACATATCCTCTATTTTTATCTCTGAAAGAGTCTGTTTCTGTTAAAGATTAATTTGGTTTCGAATACATAGAATTGAAGGATAATTATTGAATTTTTCCACTTTTGAATCGAGATCATCAAATCTACCGGAAATTTCATTCGTTGGAGGTAGCGGAAGATTTAGGTTTAGGACAATGTTCGCAAAAAAATCTTTAAAAATACTCGCAACTCCGTTTTCGTTATCCATAACGGTGTTTTCTTCAAGTAAGGTTATTTTCTTGCTGGAATTATTCTTCGTACTAATATAAGGATTTAACCTCTTCCAAAAAGTCCTGTTATCACATATGTCGTTCACATCTAAATTTGAGAAATAATTTCTTTTAGCCTTACGCAAAAGCGAAACACACATGTTTCGCGGTTTTCTATAGTTGTCTCTATTATTGTTCCTAGTTTTCAAAAACTTGTTTTGGAGCCGCAACCTTGTCATTATCGCTTTATGTAAGTCGCGATTCATAAAAGGAGCTTCATTTCCTCTAATGTTGCTTTGTTTTATAGGTTCATGCTCATCTAGAATATGAGCGATTTCAGTCAGAACATATTCAAAATATTCTATGCCAGTAGGTGCACACTTAAGCATATCTACGAGGTCATTGTCGAAATTTTTTTCATTAAAGTTTCGATAATTTCTACAAAATATTGACTTAGGTAGGAGCTTTTCAAAATCTGATTTAGCACTAGTTAACACTAGTTGATGAAAGTCAGACAATGACGTATTAAGCACAGAAGTGGATATATAATTGTTAATTTTGTTGGTAAGAAAGAGATCTATACAACTCGGATTTTCTGGATTTTTGTAGCAGGTTGGCTCACTATTTAGAATTTTAAGGCAGTATTCATCGCAGAAATCCATTAATGACTTATGATAAACACTACAGTTCAAATCTCCAATAAATAAGTTATGGTTGTATCATAAATGGTTATATGATAAATTTGTCTAGTGAGGATCTAAGAACATCGAGATGCGTAGAGATATTTGAAATATTGTTGTTGTAAGAGCAACATAATAGTATTTTTTCTTTTTTGCAAATTCGTTCAACCCACATAGCTTCACAAGGGGGTTCTTCAGTCCTGAGTAAATTAGAAGGTATGTCGTCCCTTACAAACAACATTATACCACCACCTTTATCATTCCTGTCAAATCGGTAAGGTTCAGCATAACTAGGGTAGGAAAATTTTTTGGTAGGAAAACTACTATCTAGTTTCGTTTCAGATAAAAGAATGATATCGATATTATTGTCGAAAATTAACCTTAAAGCTTCGAATTTGTTCCTAATCTAGCTTGTATTGAGTTGCCGAAATACAAGATTCTTAGGATTTTTGCTCTTTAGCTTTGTAAGTTGAGATTTTAAATCATTACTGGTATTATGTAAATTTTTTTCATTTCTAGAGCAATTGGTTATATTAGGACCACAACTATTTATAAAAAATTTTTAAAAGCAGATAAAAGATTATATTTCATTAATGTCTGACCATCACGTTCTAGATGGAGTTTGTCTTTAAAAAGATGTTGAATGCAAGATATTTGATTGGCTGACGAATGAACAATTGTGACTGCGACAGAAATCTGCTAAAGCATTGTTCGCTTCTCCAATCATTCCAGCTTCAATGCGTGAAGTACTTATTATGCTTGAGATGAAAATGTCATTCATTTCGTTCCCACAACATTCACTAACCATTGAATTGATATTACTAATTAGGTCTTCAATGCATGTGTCACTTTCGGCGTTCAAAACATCGTTCACACCTACATGAAATAGAGTGGAGTCAAACTTTTCATCATCGATGTTTGGTTTGATATAATGTCTCATGTATCTTGAAGTTCTGCCTCGAAATGTTTTACAAGTCACTTTCACATTCTTAATTTGGCGATTTAATTCTGCTGGTTTCAAATATTGAGTCATGCTGTCACCAAATATAATTGTTTTTTTCTTGGGAGGTGGTGGAAGGTATGGTAGCGAGACTCTTGTTGTTCAGTCAGTGGCAAGGTGTTAAAACTTTCTTGAGGCTGGGGGACTGGCATGGGATTTCGATTTAATGAATTTTCAGCTGACATATTATTTGTAGTATAGTTATCGGAGGTGTTATTTCTTTCAAGTAAATCGATGTTACGTCAAGCATGCAAGATTCCATTCAAAGAGTTGCTAATGTTCGAACGATTATTAGCACATAAAATGTCATTAGCATTGTTACTTGCTGAATTATTGTTAATATTATCTGTAAAAAAATGTTTTTGATAGCTTATAAGAGAACTATGTGAATTAAGAATTGTTTTGATAAAATCATTTTTTAGGGGGGCGTTTTCTGCTCTCAAATATTTTACTTTATCGGTCAGTTGTACCAACGGTTCCCTCCCATGGATCAAAACTTGATTCGATAACTGACTTACTGTATCCTTGAGATTACAAATTTCATTTGCTATCGTATCTTTTAATAAATTAAATTTGGATAGAAATTTATTTTTGACTTCTACCAACTGTTCTTTAACAACAGATGTAATTTAATCTGTAATCCTATTCTCGTCAAATGAACTGGACAGAGAGTTTTCTGAGACGATAAATAAAGACTCTTGGCCTAATGTCTTTCTTTGTTCGATAACCCCTGTTGAAATAACGGACTGTATGGCTGAGGCAACTTTATCTTGGGTAAGTTCCCTGTTGAAATATGAGTTGCCCTCTGCTTTCTTTTCTTGATTTCATTTATTGCATCGATGACCAACTTTGTCAAATCTTCCACATTAAAATCCATTTCACACGAAAAAACAACAAATATATGAAATATTATTTATCTAGTTGCTGCTTGCTGATCGCAGCTGCTTGCCGATGAAAAAAGACAGAATATCACTAAGACGGAAGCATATAACGGAAGATCCCGTTACTTTAGGGGCACAAACTTTCACGGGCAAAAACTTTCGCGATTTTCATGATTTTTGCCCTTTTTCACGAAAGTTTCTGCCTGGGAAGAAAGTACAATCAAATTTCGCAAAAGTTTTTTCTGCCATAAAAAAAGAATTGCTGAAATCGCGAAAGTTTTTTCAGCAATAAAAAACTCAAAAAAATCAAATTGTTTATGCAAAGACAATACGACTTCTTTTTTTTCTTATTTTTCCAATATCTTCATGTCATAGTCCACTTTCTTAACTAGATCTAGTCCATTCTCCAAAGCCAGCATACGAAATAATCGTTTTTTGAATCGAGAAATTGGATATCTCGGCCAAGAACGACCAGTTTCTAGTCTATCCACTTTATAGTCATACTACACTTTATAGACTGTCTTACGAAAATAGTTGTAAACATTTTTTTCGGAATATCAAAAACAAAATTAAAAAAGGGTAACATGGGTTTGCCATTCGCAAAAGTTTTTTCCCTTGAAAATGAAGTTCTTCTGCCTTTCGCAAAAGTTTTGTACCTGAAATTTGTCCTGAAATTCCCATTCGCGAAAGGTTTTTTCGCAAAATTTTGCAAAAATTTTGTCTCACTAAAGTTGCTCCCCGCGAAAGTTTCTGCCCTTAAAATACTTTTATTAGCGTTTGACCGAAATTTTTTATTTTTTCAATTCAATACAAAGAGCCCTAACTTTGAAGCTATGTTTGATGCCATCAATGAGGAGATGCGCCAGATTGAACAACCTATGGTGTGTCCAGTGATGATTTAAACTGATGTACGAGATGCGCCAAGTTCTTCACTCTCTTTTTCCTTAAATTAAATATTTTAAATTTGTAAAGATTTTCAGTCCTTAATTTATTTTTAATGTATCAATTTAAGGACTGCAATCTGGTGGCCTGAAACTTTAGGGTCGGAATTTGACAGATGAGCAGCCTCATAGATATACTGGGCTAATGTTTAGAAAGCGCTTCAATATAGATGATAGAATGGAGTTGTTAGGCAGGCTTAAAGCTGGCATCGACCATGTGCAAACCATCATCTGCAGGCAGACAAGAATAAACGGGGACGCTGTCAAATGGTATCTGTCCCTCTCGCAGAACTTAATTAAATCAACAAGCAGGTCGATAATTTCCAGCGGAATGGTAGTGAATGGTTCGTGAACCATCTAATACACTTAGATTTGTTCTAACTTTGAAATTTTCGGAAATCAATTTAAAGTGTAGTTTTTGTTTCGTCATTTTCATAAACATTGTGTAGTTTCTCCAGTTTTTCATAAAAGGCTTGACACTTTTTCATAAAAGTTTTGAGTTTTTCTTAAAAGTTTGACAATTTTTCATTAAAGCTTTGAATTGTTTCGAGCAATGTTTCGAATTTTTTTCCTAAAAATTATGTCTATTATGTTTTTTCTTAATTTTTTTTATAAGGTGTTTTTATAAACGTTGGACAGTTTTTGAGTTTTTTCCATAACAGTTTGACAGTTTTTCATAAAAGTTTGACAAGTTTTCATAAAATTTTTGAGTTTTTCATAAACGTTTTACACTGCAGTGTGTTTTTGTTGTTAAATCTAGAAGAAAGTGTTGTTTTTTAAAAAAAATTATCATTTAAAGTTGTATTTCGGATTTTAAATTTTACACAGATTTGCGTTTTCGATTTAAAAATTTCACTAAAATGTAGTTTTCGGTTTGCAACGTCCAAAAAGGCATTATCAGATGATTTCTGAGTCACCGACTGCAATACTTGGCTGGTATGCAGTGCGTACAGTACACTCCAGACATTTTTTTCTTTTATTTTGAAAAAACTGGCGATCAACATTGGTTGAAACTCCAGCGAGTAACAAATATATAGAAACAACTTGGTACATGCTATTTTAGCCAGATAATATCTCGTTTGATAGATTCTAAAAGCCTTAAAAGTTGTCCGTAGTCACCTTATATAGGTGGGCTGACTTCGGACAAGTTATATAAAAACAATTTATAATTAATTTATTGTATTTTTAGATACTATGGATCTTTTCATGGAAGGAAACATTTTTTCTTTTTTTTCTTTTTTTTCATACTTATGGAAAGAGAAATTAATATTTTCAATATTTAATGATATATTTCCCATAACCACATACTTTATAAAAACATTGCAGAAGTTCGGAAATATCGTGTATCTTAGGATTAACCATTCAGTTCTTGTTGTCATTTTTGATCCTTAAAACAATTTTGATCACCCATTCTACAAGATCATAGTATAACTAGTGTTTCTTTGAGACTACTGACACTCAAAAAAGTAAAATTCATTATTTTCAAAAATTTGATGAAGCTATACAAGACATATTATGAGGCCGTTGGGATCGGCCTATAGATATTGAAAATTAAGTCTACTACTCATTCTGTTAGTGCTCTGGAAATCATTTTTCATATCTATACCAATGGATTCATATTCTTTCAAAAATTATATTCGACACGCCATTATTATCTCAGTAATATTCAGAAAATTCTGTTCACCTTATATCCATCATTTCTTTCTCCAACATGCTCCCAAAACACCAACTACCGTTGGCACTATTGCCGTTAACACGTTGCATTTTCAATAGAGATTGACTATTGTTCTCTTTTATCTGTGTAAACTATGTAAAAAAGTTGACTTACAAACGTTTTTTTATGATAGAGTCATTTTCAAAATGATTTTGCTGCTTTTGTCCGAAATCACCCCAGGTATCCGAAGTCACTCCGTTTGATGGTAGTGTTCAGAAAAATATTATTTTACCCTAAATTCCATTTGAAAAGAGGGGACAAACGGACCTTTTCCGAAAAAAATTGATTCTTATTGTTAAAAAAATTGTTAAAAGCCAGTTACTATACTCTTACTATTTTTAAAAGAAAATTACTTCTGTTATGACTATTTTCAAAAGAAAAAATTTCTTTCATGTCTATTTTCAAAAGAGACATTTCTTTTATGCAGATGAAGAAAAAATGTCATTTATTTTACTTGACCTTATGGCGTCATTTCTAAAGAAATATTTAATTTATAGTGGAAAAGAAAACTACCATGCCAACAACATGACGAAAGTAAAGAGAACTAGATATTGCTTTGCAATCCAAGTACCACTCACCACAAGGAATATTTTCCAAAGCTTCGTTAGCGAGAAAATACGTCAGGTTATCGCTATGATCCTTATAACAGATGGAATAGCTTGTTTTCGCAGTTTACTGAAGTATACGAGAAAAAATTGTACCAACCCTGATTTTGAGCATCAATGTACAAAAAATTTCACTGTGTTAAGTAAAACGTAAAAAAGAAAAAAAAAAGACGCGCGAAAGTACTGTAGATATTATGACGAGATTCTGAAGATAAGTCAATATGTTTCAAATAGTTTAACAAAACATTTGAAAAATTAAATAATACAGAAGTGCCATCTGATGCTGGCAATTCGATTGGTGTCTCTGCTATTTAATCAAATAGGCAGTAATTTCAGCATGCTTTTCTTCTTTGACATTGTCATACAGCATTGAAAATCATCAAAATTAGCATGACAATCTTTCTAAAGAATTCTTTGAATTCTTGACACTAAAGAATTCTCTAATTGACACTAAAGAATTCTTGACACCAAAAGGTTTCTGAACCTTGATGGCAAAGTTCAATTGTGTTATTAAAAACAAGTTCAAACTATGTCAAGTTCCATTGGCAATTCATCAAAACTAAGATTGCTAAAAAAACCATGGTGCTTGAAAATACGGTCACCAAATTCACGGACATAACTCAAATGTCTGTTGTTCCAACAAGTAATAATAAGCTTAACAGCTAAAACTAATAAGCTGAAACTAAACAGTTGACAGCACCCGCCAAAGGAAATTCCATATTTTGCATTCCCTTGAAGGAAATCACCACTTACAGATTTGACAATGTTGAATTACATTGGCAATAACAATGGCAATGCGATTACATGGCATGAAAGCTTTTATTTTGCTATCCATAGACTGATAGAGCAGTGCTAAGACACTTAACTTTTCATCTAGGTGTAGCTATTCACGACGAAGAAAAAGGAAAATGAATGCTTCTCAATGACTGATGCTTCTAGTGTCAGTGCGCTCGTCGTATAAAATAATGGTTTTGTGACAGGGGTGCTATAATAACTTGGCTTTGTGAAGCTAGCGTGAGTGGCTATTGCCTCTTTGTGATGAGTCACTGCACTACTAGCTATGCATGTAGCTAGCTTTTTTTGACAGATTTGCCTCCATGAATCATAAACTTTGAATCCATGATTTCATTAAAGATATATCAAAAGAGTAACGTGATTCTTTAAGCTAGCGGAGCAATAAACGTAGAATGTTCAGTCACACCGTAGACTAGATCTAGTCCCTTTTACACAAATCCTGCGTAGGAAAAATCGTACGGGAAAAGCAGCGATATGAAAATCGCGTACGTAAAAATACCCCGATTCCCGGATTAGGAAATTGGACTAGATTTCTAGTCTAGTCACACCGTTGCAATCACGCAGCGAAACTTATGTGCATGGAAGTCCTGATAGAAAAATGAAAACTTCCAATATAGACTATAAATAGTCAGATCTAGACAGGACAAGTCAGTACCGGGAATGTTGCGTAAATAGCAACTCTGAAAATCTAACTATTAGATTTCGTGATACTCTTGAAAGTTTTTCTGCATTCACAAGCGGAGATATCCGCTTGTCGGCTTCTTTGATGCTTTTGAAAAAGTTCTGTCAAGTGATCTGTTTTTAATAAATATTTATTTTTTTGTATCAAATTTTTTCATTATAATATGTATAAGACAGAATGTGAGTGAAGAAATTTAAAAAGTTCAGATTTTTAAAACTTCAGATATTTAAAAAAGAAATACAGACTACTTCTAGTCTACTTCCAATAGGAATATATTTTGTTACGAGTTGGCACGTATCGATTTTATTTTTAATCTATTTGGCGCATGTTTAAGAGACGTTATGAGCCGAAAACAAACTACCTCTAAATCGTGGTAGAATAAACTACACTACTCATTTTATGATTTCACCTTAAAAATAATATTCCATAACAGATATTTTCTCCATTTTAGGCTCAAGTAAGCACTTGTATTAAAAAAGGAATACACTTTTTTTTTATAAGAAACCAGTTTATAAGAAACTTAGTACTGGACATGCCAAGAATTTAGAAACTTTTGTAACTAGGAAAATAAGGCAAATTTTTGTTAAGAAACTTTTTTCCTGAATTTCACAGTTGAAATACTTTGAAGGTGGAGATATAGGATAAATAAGGCGCTATTTACGCCATCCTTGTATAATTTTTTTTTATTTACAGTGTACAAATCTTGCAGTAAAAACAATCAATAAATGGCGAACTAGTTGTTTCTTCGATTAACCAACTTTTATTCATTAAAAGCTAAGAAACTTCATAAGAAACTTCTGGAAGCAAATTTAGTTAATTCCTAAGAAACGTTTGGAAGCAGGTCTGATGGTTGGTTTCTTATAAAAAAAATGTGTATTTTTTTGGAGTAAGAATAAGTCAAACATTCCATCTGAGGAATAAAAAAAAATCTGGTAGTACCTCTTTAAAGCAGCAATGTCAGATAACCACTTCCGGAATAATTTTATCATAACATGTTTATTTTTTTCCGGTATTTATTTTTCTCGGCCCTCGGCCTCTCGGCCCCCCGACCGTTTGGTAAAAACACTTTTTCTGGTTTTGCGAAAGAGATTTTTTTTTTCTTTCATCTAGTTTCCTCCTTAGTTCGGTCATATTGCGCTATTATTACTTTACTATTTTTTTCAAAACTCTTAAGAAAGGCAAAACGATAGATATAGGAAAGCCAATTGCATTAAACTTTATAGTATAGACTTGCTTTTTATTGCCTTTTTCTTTCGACTACAGGCTTTGATTATTCTTTTCTGCTTTTTATAACAGTACAACTTTTTTATTATTACTGGGATTATTTTGATTATTAAGCTTTTATACACCATCTGAAGTGTTTGGGCATAAAATAAATATATTGTGTATTTTTGCCAGATAATAAAAATTTGCCTATTTATTATTTTGAAAGCATTCCCAGGATCTCTCAGTCTGTAACTAAGCCTTTACGCTAACCTTTTTTTCTGGACACAACGCCGTCATCACGGCTGTTTTTTGTTGTATCTGAACATTTTCAACAGACGAGGTAAGGTAAGCCCGAGCACGCATTTACTTGAGTACGCCTTCTTGATAGAAGAAACTAATTTTAGAAAATGTCCTGCCAAATTAATTTAATTTTCGGATAGAAAAATATTGTTCAAAAACATTTCATCTTATTTCAACTCTTCAATTACGAAAAGAGACGAACTCATTCCATCATGTTATGATAAAATTATACAAAAAATGGATATCTGAGATTTGCTGTTTACTTTATTTTATTGTTTTACATGTGTTTGCAGCACAAATAAATTAAATATCATATATAAATCTCTTGAGGGCCGTGGGGTCGAGGACCGACAAAAACAAATACCGATTGTTTTCTTTTATCTCACTTATTTTTTTGCTGCACGGAAGTCTACTCATATTCTGGTCTGACAAAGTTCTGCTTTGGATATGAAGTTTTACATAAAATTGTATTTTTGTTATGAAATTTTACAAAGAGCTGCTTTTTTGGTTTAAATCTTACAAAAAAGTTGCGTTTTTTATTTGAAGTTTCCATAAAAGTGACGTTTTTGGTTTCAAATGTTTATCAAAGTGCAATTTTTAACATAGTTTTTCATTTTAGATCTTACAAGAAGTTGCGTTTTTGATTTGGATTTTTCACGAAAGTGTAATCTTTGATTTGAAGTTTTCAGAAAAGTGTAGTTTTTGATTTAAAATTTTCACTAAAATGTAGTTTTTGTTTTGAGGTTTTCACAAAGTTGTATTTTTTTTTATTTTTTATTTTTTTCGTGTTTTTTGATGCTTGATGCAAGGAAAAGGAATTTCCTGGCATACTCGAAAAGCGGGGCGTGAGACCTTTTGGTGGGACCCCAAGTGGGACCTTTATGTGGGATCCCAGGTGGGACCTCTATGTAGGACCTCAAGATAAGATAAGATGATAAGATAATATATATTCTTTTTTTATGATGTTACATGGAAAGAAGACTCTAGGAGGATGAATCCTCAAAGAGTAAGCCAAGAAACTTTTATTCAAAAAAATTAAGTCAAAAAACACAAAAAGTACTATACAACACTAAGACATTCACAGCTACAAGACTTGACTAACATAATATTTACAATATCAGGGCCGTAGCAGCGTGATAAGAGTTGGGGGGGCCTAAATGTCTGCCACCATGGTTGGCGGACGAAGAAAATTTTTCGAATATAGACCCTCTAAACTGCCTATTTTTGCAGTTTCAGCAATTATTGTCATTAGTTTTTTCTTGCTTCTTAAATCCAGTCTGTAGTATTGGTTTCTAAATGAGGTTATGCTATACAATGGACTCTCCTGCTGATGGCTAAATTTTTATATTTTACATTTGTGACGAAACGATTTGTCTTTAATGCCTTTATTATACTGTTATGTAACGCAGCATTGGTGCAATAAAACAATAGATGAGCCTTTAAGCAACATAAATATATAAGCTATAAAAAAAATAAAACACGCTTTTATTCGAAAGCAACTCTTTTATAAGCAACACTAGGTCAAAATGAACAATTTTTTAAGGAATACTAAAACAAATTAGCAACAAAATTTGTAATGTCATATTTTATAACTCCATCTAAATGCCTGAAATCAAAGTCCGTATAAATGAATACGGACTATATAACGGACTGAATATTCATTTATACGGACTTTAATAAAATAAAGAACATAAAATTTTATGACTGTAATTTTAGTGGAGTAACCGAATATAAGACTTTTGAGGTTCTTATTTGATAAGCAAAAAAGTTAAG
>JANSTP010160780.1:0-12218 GCA_025330745.1 Cladonema radiatum | reverse complement strand
AAGAAGTTAAGGTATAATTTCAGCTCTTTTGCTCTGTTCTAAAATCTATTCAAGCTTATGTCCAAAGACATAGCTTCTGTGTGCTAAGATAAATTAATTGATTTCACCCTTGCTAGACCAACCTGTAGAGGCATGCTCTTGGTAAAATGTGCCCCATCTCAGTATTTTGATAAAGCCTCTAATTTCTTTTTGGTCCGATATGAAAGAACATTTAATTTCATCTTTGTTACGTTCGATTTCTTTGCTATGAGCGTTAATGGCTGACAAGGGATTACACCCCTCGCCACTCTTTCTCCTTACCTTTGAAGATTTAATGTAGGAGTAGGATTTAATAAGGATTATCTGTTTAGTGTCTGCTGGTCATATTTATATTTTTCTTTATTTCCTCATTACGTTTATTCTAAAATTGCTTTAGTTAGCACCTGGTGAGACTGCATTAGCATTTTACACGGCTGAAAATTTAACAGATCGCCCAATCATTGGTATTGCAACTTACAATGTTATTCCGTTTGATGCGGGTCAATATTTCAACAAAATTCAGGTATTTATACAGTTTTTGTTCTTTCCTTTTATTGCAAAAGAAGAATAAAACTAGTTTAGAATTGGATTAAAATGAGCAATATACATTATAGAAAGCATTATAGAAAGTGTATATAAAATCTATATTTTTATTTTCTACTAGTGTTTTTGCTTTGAAGAACAACAGTTGAATCCACATGAGGAGGTATGTTGTATACATTGCTGATAATTCTTTTTCATATTATTTTTGATAAAAATAAATTACAAACCTTGTTTGGAAACATTATTGACACAAGCAGTGAGATTATCAACAGATTCAGTTCAGTATTAGAAATTTCTTTGAAAAGTATTTTTATTGTTTTTCTGTTTCCTTCCTTCACAGCGAATAGTTTATTATCTTCTTTGCGCTTATTAATTCTTTATTATGGTTACTTACTTGAATTACTGTCAGATGGGATTAGCCTTTTGGTATATGATTTCTTGTACAAAACAACTCCTTTTAAACGTATATTGAAAATTTATTACATTTCTCCTTTAGGTTGATATGCCAGTATTTTTCTATATTGATCCAGAGTTTGATGAAGACCCAAAAATGGCAAAAATTGATGAAATCATTTTGTCATATACATTCTTTGAATCAACTGATGCGGAGGGCATTGTGCCAATCCTACATTAATCTGCTCAAAAACTATTTGTATTTTTATTGTATGGTTCATATAGAGAGAACAAGTAGACTACAATTATTCTGAAGCTATAAGCTTCTTATAATTAATATCTTAATTGTTATCTCTTTAAATTGCTCAGACCAGAAAATTGTAAGATCAGGAATAACACGAAAGTATAAAGTACTTTTAGCTCTATATCTCTAACAAGAAAATGAAATTAGTAGAATTATTGTAATAATTGCTTAAATTGTAAATTTGTGTTAGTTTTAAATATAGCAATATTATATTGTGTATTGAGCCTTTCTGATTGGTTACTGACATTTTAATATAATGTCCACTGTAATGCTTGCCCTCTGTCTCCCTCCGTTAGAAGAAAAAAATTATTGATAAACTTATTTGTAGTTATGACTAATTCTAATACAAATAAAAAAGATTTGGAAAGAATTTTTATAAATATATAAATCTCACTAGGTTATATGTCCATTATTTTTTGACTGATAATAATTTCCTCTTATACGATCGTATTGCAACATGGTTGCAGACATTTTATGTTATGTTAGAGGATTGGTGGCGCTTTTCTCTGAGGTGGCCATAACATACATGCAATATGATCTGTATTTTTCAGTTTTTCTGGAATATTTTACAGCTCTCTGTGACCCCCCATTTTTGGAATATATAAGATCTTCGTAATTCAGTCTGATCCTATTGACAGTATTTCTTTGAAAACAGATTGCATCATCATGCTTCTTTAATATATACCAATTGTCATAATTCAAAGGGATCTTGAAATTAATTAAGATGTGTGTACAAGAAAAATACCTAATTTTAATGTATCTATATAATTTCCAGCATAACCCTAATTACTGTAAGAAGCCTAAGGCAAGTTATATCTAAAAAGCATTTTCAAATAATTTTGTGGCAAACAAATCTTTATGAGATCCATGAGACAACTTTAATAAATATATTTACTCTGTTTTTGTTGTTTGGTTGAAGTTATGCACCTTTTTGGACTGTGTTTTGTGTTGAACCTTTATACACTTGCATTCTCTGACTGATAGTTCTCTATGAGCAACATAGTTTACAGTTTTCATTATTATCATTAACTAAGCTGTATAAATTTCTGACATTGCAGACTCTACATTCTGAACTTAAAACTCAAATTTTTTGAGAACATAAATCTTTTTTAAAACATTTTGTTGATAAAGTTTATGAAATATTATTTTTAGGTATTAGATAGATAAAATATTCATGTAAAATCAAGAAATGACTGTCGAATATAAATGGTATGTACAGTGTCTTTTCTAGGCCTGTAATGCGTCCAAGTAACGGACGCTGCCTTGCCTTATTTTCTCCACTTTTTTGCCTTTTTTAGCTAAAAACTTGATATTAGATCAGTTTTCTAAACTATATGGTGCCCTTTATGTAGACATCAGACGCTGCCTTGACTTTCTAAAAGAGGCTTTGTAAATTAAAGACTTTCTTTTATTACTTGGCTTTGTTGAATACATTTTCTCGTGAATGTAATCAAACCATTTTTGAGGAAACAAAGGAAGTGTACTTTTTTGCAATCTTTGAACTTCAATCTCAAAGTTTGTTTTGTTGTTTACCAGTGCATTATGCGTTTTTTTAAAGGGTTCTACAAAAACGTGATTATGAATTTGAAAAAAGAAAACTACAAGCTGAGTTGACTCGCACTGATGAACATCCACTCAGAGGAACGATTGTACAGGTATAGTTGATCTCTCCTAAAAAACTTCTATTTTTAATATCTGTCTGTCAACTAATGTCATTTTGTTTAGGCAGTAAAGACATCAAGACCATTATATAGAAATTATTTGTCTTCTAAAAATTAATTTTTAAGAAGTAATTAGCATTTGTAGATAACATTTTGCTTGTGTTTTGAAATTCTTATGCAATGATAAAATTTCCTCCAGTTTATAAAACAGTCATTTTCATAGAAATACGAATGATTTCTCATATGTATGCCAATGCGAACATTTAAAGTTGCTGGTGAGAGCTTTCACAAACTTAAAAAACTTGAAAAAAGACAGAATGAAAAATGATTATAAAAATAATTTACTCCTCGCAATAGCGTTTCATGAATGAATGTGTTTTATGAAGAGTAGGTAACTTTTTGACAGATTTTCTGCGCTATAATTTTTCTTGAATATTCACTTAGCTGAGAATGAAAAGTGAATAAGAAAGTCAAATTTTTAGTATTTGAAAAATTTTCTCAAGTAAAAGGTTCAAATAAAAATGCTACATTTTTTTTTCATAAAGGCATAATTTTGAAAAATATTTTGATAAGTTATTTAAGAAATCTTTTTAATAATTTGCACTTGATATGCATAGTAATATACCAATGATTCTTATAAGATCATGTTAATTTTTCTTTATCAGTGCATTGCCTTGTTAAAAATCGACATTTGAGTTGACATTTAATTTACAATTGAAGTAATCAGAAAATGAGATAGAAAAATAGTCTCAAGTAAATATGCAGGAAGATTTTATTTTATTTAATTAAGTTTTTTCTGTCAACTTTATTCCTTTATGCTGCAGTAAAGGAGCGTTGCTATATTGAAGTTTTCAAAGTGTAACCTAAGTTTTCAAAGTGTGCCAGTTAGTTTACAAGGTGTGTTTTCATTTTCTCAAAGCGGCATTGTTGACATAATTTTTTTTGAATTGAAACTTTGCATGCATTTTTTTTCAGTATCAGCTCATGCATATTGTCCCATCAAAACCCAGAACAACCTTTTTTGAACAAGCAACTTCTTTTTTATATATCAAATTTCTCTCCCTCTTTATTTGTTATCAATTTTTGAAATTTTTGATTACGTTTTCTGATTAAGTGGTTAAAAAGATTATCTTTCTTTTGGGCTTGTACCCTCCATACTATTATCATGCCATGAAGTTGCAAAACATATAATACTAAAATATCCCTGCAAACTGTTGATAAAAATTTTTTTGATTCAAAATAGCCATTATCTTTCTTTTTCATCTTTCTTTGTCATATGCGATACAAATGAGCCAGCCCTGATAATGTAAACCTAACACTTTTTTATCTCACCATCTTGTTGAGCCCTGAAGCTGACCAGCTTCTGACATAAACTGCCCCTTATTTCTAATATAGTTATGAAAATAGGAGGTCTTCTGTGAACAGTGTCTAAACAAAAGTTTTCAGCGATTTTCAATTTACTTATGGAAATTGTGTTTATTATAATCTTGAGTCAAACATTAAAGTATTAAAATGCATTAATTAACATTATTGTTAAAGATGTATAGTTTTTTCACCATAATATGTCCAAGATTTAATTTTTTTCAACAGTTTACAGGCCTTCTGAGGAAGACTTACATACGAGTGTGGGTAATCACACTGGCACATTTTGTTGTGTGTGCAACACTTTTTTTGTCTACTTTGTTTTTCCTTAATGAGCTACTAAAAGTCTGTTTATATGACATGCTTTTAAAAAAAAGTAAAGGAATATTTCTTAGATGCATTTTTTGCATTGTTTTTTCAATATTTGTAACAACTAGAATTGCGTTTTAATTATTTTGCACGTGTGTGGTTGACTCCACCCGTTATTTTGCTTACGTGTGTGCCTACGTGTGCCTAATGGGAAAAATGAAATTTTTTCTATTTCTCTGGCCCTACTTTACTTCCTGATTGGCATTTCTATTCCTTTCAAGTTTATGCCCATTCTGTTTTAATTATTTTGACCTTGTAAGGAATTATTACAGCTTCTGGACTTGATCCAATGAATAGTAGCTTTATGAAATATTGTCAATTTTCGTCGAATTAAGTAGCATTGTTTTTACTAAAAATTGACCTAGTAAAGATTTTCTCAAGCTCTGGACTTAGTCTGTATGACCTTTATGAACTTTTCTAATATGATGTA
The DNA here is from genome assembly GCA_025330745.1 of Cladonema radiatum. Classification (NCBI taxonomy): domain Eukaryota; kingdom Metazoa; phylum Cnidaria; class Hydrozoa; order Anthoathecata; family Cladonematidae; genus Cladonema; species Cladonema radiatum. Next base: position 7,138 of record JANSTP010160780.1, on the reverse strand, counting down.
AATACTGAATCTGCACCAGAATTTCAATCAAAACCAATCCTTGGTTTCAATTTGAAGATACTCACATTAGAGCCAAATCTAATAATAAAATTCTATTGAATGAGAAAAAAATGTCTAAAATTGCTGACATCACGGAAGAAATAATTGAACATTGAACATTGCCGTAACAATTACTCTGGTATTTTTTGCCAAGTTCAGAGGTGACTTTTGTCAGCTATTTCAGTTCATCTCTATTTCTGAATGAAAGTTTTACCAATTAGATATTGTTTTCTCTTCCAGAATTGTTGTGTTTGCATAGATTTTACTGTTTTCACTCAAATGTTTTGTACCTGATTCTTCTCATATTTTTCATTCTGAAGATTATGTGTAGGCTATTTGTTTTATATTGTGAATATATTTTCTATGTTTCCAGAATGTTACAAGTATCAAATCACATGGATCAGGGAAGGAAAAAACTACAGAGAAAAAAGTCGCAAGTTCAACACCATTGGATCCATTGAGCCAGATAGCTGCTGGATATGATCCCTTATCAGCATCTCTCATTGATGATACACCAAAGCCAACATTTGGAATGAAAAAGGTTATTTGATTAATTGCTCCTAGATTGATTCTAGTGTTTACTTTATGAAGCTATGGAAATTGATAAATGATGTTGCAAAGGACCTGTATGTGCCACCATAAGTTCTCTTTACAATATTCCAAATGAGCAATTACAAGAGATTGAACTTTATGTTTTTGAAGACATCGAGAATTCCTATTTGACTGCAAAATTGCAAATTACTTCTGAGATTTGAAGAGGTACTGTCATGGTTGGGTTTTTTTTTACTGATCTGGTAGTGCAGATGATGGTAGCCACTCCCTGATACTTTATATGCCTAAAATCTTTACCTGTTGTTTTGAAAATTGTTTCTTTTGGTTTTAAACAAAAAATTGTCGTCTGTGAGTTAATATAATTTATTACTTCTCAACAGCTGTCTGTTTACATAATTATTAGCAGTATGATTTCAACAATGACAAAAATGAATGACTTTTTTTTCTTTTTGAAAAATTATTCACATCATTTTTAATCTTTTTGCTTTTTAATCCAATCATAGAAAAGCCATGTATTTTTTCTTTTAGACTAAAAACAATAATCGGTAAAAAATGTTTTTAGATATATTTCAAAAACTAGAAGGTTTTAGGAAAACATTTTTAGCTCTTCATATTCACTGCCCAAATGATGTTGGAATCATGGAAAAAACCTAACAATGACATTACCTAACAATTAGCACATACAAAAAAAAATTAAAAGAAAAAAGTTTGACATCAACTTTGAAATCTAATTTTGACCCAGACAAGGATAAGTTTTATATTATTATTTCAGAGCGTTTCATCTAGCAGTTTTGGCGACAGAGAAGGTTATATTGACCATACATTTGAACCATGGTCGTCAAAGAAAGCAGGAATTCTTGCAAAATACACAACATCAGAAAAACTGTCAATTACTACGGTAAATTTATTTAGTTAATGAAAGAAATTTTATATAAATGACTATTGTTAATCGGTTACATAACTACATGATGACCCAGCGATATTTGGTGACCAAATTTTGTCTCAGAGATTTTAAAATAGAGGAAATTGACCCAAAGAAACAGAAAAGATGACAGAATGCATAATTTGTATTAATGATATTAGTTTGTTAAAACAAGCCATGAGCAGGAAAACTTTGAAGTTACTGCTAAATTATTCTTCTGGACTGAAGGGAAAAATATTACATATCACACTGTTCGTTAACAGTGTTTTCAAAATTTACTATTAATTTACATTTTTCTCCATTGTTGATAATGATTCTCCATAGCGTAAAGGAAATGGATTCTATTATGTTTATATTCTATTATATTCTTTATTTAGAGCTTTTTGAGTTCCGAGGACAAAGAAAAATGTAAGTAATTTTTTCAATTGAATTGTATTTTACAAAGCTGTTTTATGAAACTAAATGGATCCACTAATCTATCTATCTACCTATTATCTACAACTGGTTTTCAAACTGGATAGAATTTATTGAGATATTTTGAAATTAAACAGGCAATGTCAGAAGGAATTGTAAGTAGCTTGCAACATGAAAATAATCTAGCTAAAAAAAATATTTGCCATGTTGTACTCTGCACAATGCGATAACTTCTACTAATACAATGAGAAGCTGCTTGTGTCTGCTGTTTTGTGTGCTGTTTTTTTTTTTTTTTTTTCATTTTATTTATTATTTTCTAGTAACAATCAAAACACAGACAACAGCAACGGATAAATTAAAGAACAGACTTGAACAAATTGATGATCTCGAGGAGGTTTAAAAATTTCAATTTCAGTCGTGACTATTGGTAGAAATTTATTTGATTAGTCGTGACGTGTTTCCAAAATCTTTCTTTAACTTTTTATGAACATTTTTAGACATCATAAATATTTTTTCTCTTTCATTGCCAGTTGCTATTAGTCGGTCAAAACCTTGGCTCATAGCTGTCCTTGTCAGTTTGAAAAAACAATACATTTGATGAAGAAAAATTGCATCATTTTCTTTTGCTTTTCATCAAAATGTGGAATTGATGGAGAGTATTTTTTGTGTCCTGTACATTTCTTCAAATTTGATTGACTCATTTCTGTTCAGACATGTTTGAGCATGCTCAAACAATTGTTTGTGAGTATATCATGTAAATCATATTAAAAGAAGTAAGAAGGAGAGCAAATATTTTTTATTTCAACAAAAATTATTTGTGTGTGTTTTCTCAAACTTGTTTTAAATATTTAAATATTGATCATAGGTGTTCTAAAAAATTTTTATCCCATCTTTTATTCCAGGGATCAGTCAAAGAAATGTTGAATTTAAGCCAAACCGAGTACGTGAACAGGATTGAACAGCTTCACAGTGTAGGAGGAGTTTGATTAGTTTTCATTTTTTCTTGCCCTCATTTTTGAATAAATGGTAATGACATGCATACACAGGTTTGACATATTTCTAAAGACCCATTTTTACTTTCTTATTTTTTTTATTTCTCATAGTTGTTGGGGAGGTTTTAGTGGACTCTGGTTACTAAAAAAATGCTGACTTTACTCAGTAGACACCAAACAAACAGGGTTTAAACCATTTCATGGTTGTAAAAATGGTAATCATTTAGAAGATAATAAAGAAGATAATAATTATGATATCTGTCAAAGGAAAAAAGAACTTCAAAATTTCGAGGCTATACTGAATTTTACAAGCTGCATTCATGTTTAAAATCAGTTGTTTATGTTCTTCCCATTTGAGTTTGCTTCTAAGGTGAAAGTTTTTGGAGGAATTGTCATGTCGTGTTGCCAATGTTGAGTCACTTGCCTCTCAAATTAGTCCAAGTCTTTGCAGATTTTCTGCAGGAAGGGATGAGTAAAAGCAACCTTGTGAATCATATTTTTTCTAGGTCGGCAACATGCTTAAAACTTGTGTAGCCAATAAGTATGACAAGCCGTCAATCAGGTCTGCATTGTCGATTGGCTGAACAACTTCACACTTAGTGTATATTTCTTATTATCTAGACTTTACTTGAAGCATGGAAAAATGACCAAAGAGTCAAATCACTCAAAATTGTTATTCAGGTATTACAATTTCCATATTTTGGTTTCATAATGAAAACCCAAATGCTTTTGTTGATCTGTATTTATTCATAAATTATTCTAATCTAAAGCATGACATTATTGATCTAGATCATTTACATGTCAAGGCATTTTAAATAAAGTTATACAACGGTTTGTTGAAAGTTCATCTTGAAAATAAGTTGTGATTTAATGTAATTTCTTTATAGTGTGCTAAACTACTTGGTGAAACTGCGGTCATACAATTTTATCCAAGCAAGTTCGTCCTCGTCACTGATATTTTAGAAGCGTTTGGTAGGTTTATTTTTAATTTCTTTGAAGTCCAGCTATAAAAAAAACTGTCATATATTTCTGCTTGACCATAACTTATAGTGTTATACCTTCATTCTTACGTATTAACTGTGAATTGCATAGTCGTAATAATTAGGATTGATTCTGAATTTCATTGACTGTTTAACTCTTTCATTGTTGCCAGTGGATATTTCCAGGAATGAGGGTGGCAGGGGCCACCGTTTTTACCAACAGCGAAGCGTCCAGTGTAACTATTATGCTAATGAAATAAATTGAATGTACTTTGACTAAAGTTCAATTTTTTTTTTCTTTTTTCAAAAAATGATCAAATGTTTAAAGCTTAAAATATTATCTGAGGTCTTAACACCCAGGAAGTTAGGTAGCACATGCACCTGAACCAAACTTCAGGCCATGTTGTCTTTCAGAAAACTGCCCTCCTGTCATCTTAGGAATTCGGCCATAACCTTAAGGCATTTTATCAATATCTTTTCTGAACATATATTCTAGACTAATATTCTATGTGAAGGTTGCTATCTACTGTATTTTTAGAAGCAAAAAATTGCCAAAGGTTTCTAGCCAAAAAAGTGTTATATACTACCGTTTCTTTGGGAAATTGAACTTTTTTTCAATAAAACACCCAGCCCTAATCGCCCAAGATATGCCCAGCATCAAAACTTTATTTAGCTTATTTCTGAAAAACATGTTTGTCAATATTATTTATAAAAGTTAAGTTATGTTTTTTCTTGTTCTAGGAAAACTTGTATTTGAAAGAATACGGGATAAATCAGTGACTTATGTTGCAGGGAGTAATACCCCTGTAAAATTACAAGAACATTTTCGACCTGAAGAGGTACCTGATTCTGCAAAAGAAACATGTCGTAATTGGTTTTACAAAATTGCATCAATTAGAGAGTTGATACCAAGACTGTATCTTTTCTTTGTGTATTTTATTGAAACAAGAATTGCATGATCTCTTGTCTGGATCTAACAACCAATATTCAGAATAATTGTCTTTTCTGCACTAAATGTTTGATCGATATTCTATGGTAGCTAATTGTAATAACTGGTGTTTTTCGTCATATTATTTGTTTTTATCACCACTGTGTTTGAAATGTGTTTATTGATAAAAATTGCTAATTTTGGGACATTTTTGGAAGAAAATTTCCCTCACAATTTTATTATTTTTCCTTAATTTTATGAGATAGTTATGTGGAGATGGCAATTTTGCCCTGTTACAATTTTCTCACAAGTGGGTAAGCAAAAAGTTGTGGTTGTTTTTTCTCACAAAAGTAAGGTCTTCTTTGGATCATTGATATTTTATTTTTCTTTTATTTATTTCTGTGTTGCATTAATCAATTGTGAAAAATGGACTTTATTCAATATAAATACTGAATAACTAATCAGGAATTTCTTGCAGTTGGCATAGTTTTCAAAACATGTGTAGTTTAAAAAGTTTTTTCCTTGATTGATAATATTTATTCGAGTGTTGAAACAATTTAAATTTAATTTAGTTTATGATTCATCTAAAAACTGCTTATTACTGTATACTAAAATGAGATGCGTAAAAGCTTGGAGAACATGCTGAGTTTTTTTTTTTTTTTTTTTTTCTTTTTTGTTCTGCCTAGTTTCTAAAACAGCATGCTGTTCTTTCAAAAGTCTTTCATGAGAGTTCATGTGTGTAGCGGCTTCTTTTTACTCAAACTTGGTTAAATCAATCCAGTAATTTTTTTCAATATTTTAGCCTCTTTCCAATTTTGAAAAAAATCTTTGCCCATTGTTCTGAAAATCAGCTTTTTTGTTTTACATCTTAAATTACTGCTTCTCGACAGCTGTTTGTTTACATAATTATTCGCAAAATGATTCACATGCAGAGAAACAATTTTTTCCTTATTCACAACTTTATTAATTTTTAGACTGAAAATAATGATAAACGAAAAATATTTTATGGCTGTATCTCAAAAGGTAGAGAGTTTTAGTGAAAAAATCATTGCTCTAATTATTTGGTGCCCTTATATGGCGAGAATAATCAAGAAAAAGCGTGAGTATGCCTCTTAAATTTTTGTGTCAGCAAAAATGTAAAAAAGACTGAGAGGAGCTTGAGAATCATCTTTGAAAAATCATTCTTAAATTTTTTGAAATATCATTTAAAAATGAAAATTTTTTAGATTGCTGAGATTTTTTATGTCTAAGATATGATAGTTTTTTCTGGAATTTTTCTTTCATACTATTGACATTGCAAGCTGGCATTATTGACTTCGCCTTATGTTCATTTTAACCAGTTTATTACACTATATACTTTTGAAGAAAATTAAAAACCAGAAAATCATTATGGAATGTAAACAATACAGAATTTCAAATCAGTTTTTTATAGAGTTTCTTGAGTTGGAATTGTGATCGTTCCTCTTTTTAGTCTAGAATGGCAGTATTGAAACAGTACTAAAAGTACTTCTATAATATTGAAACTCTATTATTTCAGTGAATATTCTCAAGCATTGCTACGGTTAGCTAATCAAATCAGAGGTATTGCTGATCCGTTGGTGGCCGCGTATGCCAGAGCTTATTTATGTAGAGTAAGTTGAAGTTTTTTTGTTTGTAACCATTTATTTGTTGTATCTCTTTCATAAAACCTGAGACCGAGACTGTATTCATACTCTTTATGCTATTATCATATTGTACGTCCCAAACTTCTTATCAGTTCACTATTTGGTTCAATTTGTTAATTCAATTAAGTTAATTTATTATATACATTCTTGGCGAACCTTTTTTGACATTATGGTATCTTTTTGATGCGCTCAATTTGTATTCTTACTTTCTACTACCAATTTGTTTTTGATATATAAGTTTTTTCCTTACTAGATCGGAATTGCGGTAGCACCGAAAGTTAGAGATCATTTAAACCCTTGTTGGTCTGATTATTTATTTTCGTATGGGCAAGTATGTTGATACTGAAAGTATATCAGTGTTCTCAAATCTTTCATTGCTCTGTATGTTTCCATTAATATTTACCTTTAAGTTAAATCAAGCGCTTGTTCAAGATCAGTTGGTCAAGCAAAATTTAGGTAATGATAATTTTCATATGATTGCTCATTAGTATTTTGATGACAAGTTTAATCACTTGTGCACACCTCAGAATACCTATTTTAGTTTAAGCGAGTGAATTATGAATAGTTCGCCTTGATAACACATTCAAATCTGTTTCGTGGACACGCATACAAGGAGGACATCTCTGTGAGAAGGACCCAAATGCATC
>JANSTP010160669.1:0-12218 GCA_025330745.1 Cladonema radiatum | reverse complement strand
CAAATCAATCTTTCAATAAAGGGTTTACAGATTGATAACTTTACAAAATGTGCAATGAAATTTTTCAACCGGCACAATTCTTTAGTTTTGCAGAATTTGATTTTGAGAATGGCTAGCCTCAAGAATGTTTTGCAGAATTAAATTTTGTGATTTTGGCCAAAAATTGCAAAAATAAGTTCTGCAAAAATTTTTTCCACAACATTTTATGAACGCAAAGATCTTTGGCCTTAAGGTAATCGATTGATAAGATTTGGCATCAAATACTTAGATTTATCAATTTGTCCTCTGTACATATATATACTTCTAGTCAGATTTTTTTTAATTGGCATAGTTTTGGTTGCTAAGGAATAAAGAATGATATTTGGGTTAAGAAAATCTTGGCATGATTCATGATTTCATGCAGGCTTCAAACGATGTTACTTTTATTGAATATTTAACATCAGTATGCTCTGATGACACAACCAAATATTCATCTTTTTCTTTATAAAATTTAAAATTTCAAAATAGCTATCTGAACTTATAAGCTTAATTAAAAGAATTCTTAGTCGTTTGTCAGTTTTACTATATGTTCAATATGAGTTGAATATGGCATGGAATATTTTTTATGACAGTTGACCTGCAAAGCAGCTCTACTTAGAGCTTCTAGGCAGCTATGCATCATGCAGTTCTGCAGCTTCAGCATGCAGATAGGCAGCCATGCAGCTATATAGCTTCTTCCATAGACTTTTTCTTAATAAATAAAGGTCAGAATAAAATTCCAGTCATTTAATATACCAGACAGCAAAGTTTGAAAGAAAACTTTTTTTTTGCCAGACTGTAACAAAAATTATAACACAGCAGCAAAGTAGATATAGCCTTCTTTACTGTGACCTTGCCACCTAGTTTGGTGTTCAACTACAGGGTGGGCTAATAAAATGTTAATATTTCTAATCGTACACTGCTTTTTTGTGAATGAATATTTTTATTTTTTTTAATGAATATGTCACAGTAGGATAAAATTTTTTGTTTGATACCAAATATCACCCATTTTGGTCTCATTTTCTGAGTACAGATCAAAAAATTATAGCGTGTTTAATAGACACGCTTTTCCTCTGAATCACAGTAGCTACTCGAACATTGAAGTTATCCATGCATATCTAACCACATCCTCTAAATTTCTCAAAAATACAGCTAAAAATATCCGCATAGCTACTGTGATTCAGTTGAAAGGAGCATAGATTGAACACCTTGTTAATTATTGGTATGTACTCAGAAATAGAGACAAAAATAGATGATATTTGGTATCAAGCCAAAAGGTTATCATGCTATGAGAGATTCATGATAAAAAAACTAAAAACATTTTCACACACAAAAAAGTAATGAAAGACCAAAAAATGGTAATAACATTTTATTGGCCCACCCTGTATATAGAATATTTTTATTTAGGGTCTAAGATTTTCAGAAAACCTCATTTATGCTGAGGTTTCAAAAATTAATTTTTGAGGTGGTCATCCCCCTCCCTATAGACCTGGTCTATAAATTCTGAATCAAAATGATTAATTAAAACGATGAATTTATTTCAGTAGATGCTAATAAGCTTAATGCTTTCTGTATTTTTTCTGACATTTTAATAATCTCTAAGATTCCCTAAAAGGAAGAAAAATTGTCGACTGGATGATATTGAATTAACAAAATAAAAAAGTGAAACTTACATATTTGCTCCTTTTATTATAAAACTTCTCACATTATCTTGTGAAAAAATCATTTGTTTCTTGCAAAACAAGTACAATTTGTCATATCTCTCATTGTATTTTATCTGCATGAAGTTTGAATATGATTGATAATGAATAAACAAATTTGATAATGATTTCCATGCCTTCAAAATATTTCTACCCAGTGAATCAAAATACTCATCTTCTCGAAAAAGATTCCAGAAATAAAACTTTTGCTGCTTCTTTATATTATCTGCTATGATACAGAGCTTAGTTGTTGCTCGGCTAAGGCATTCAATTATTCTGTAACGTAGGAACTTTGATCCAAATGGAACCATAAAAATTAAGTTTTGAAATTCATATCCTCTCACACTTGCATAATCAGTTAAGAGTACTTTGAATTCAGACTCTTTTTCAATAAACTTAACAATTTCATTTGTCCACATATAAGAGCTGTCATTCAAGAAAGCATAAACTGCATTGTACAAAAGTTCATCATATGTGCAAATGACATATTTTTCTATAAATTTTTCTTTGGTTAAGATATACGAAAGAATAGACGTATATAAGACTTGAGATCTATCGGATACATCCGAATCATCTTTGTCAAAAAAATAAACTTCGACTGGACCAGCTGGGATTGATGCAAAGTTTATGTTGCTTTTATTATACTTAAAACTTATAACAATGGAAACTTTATTGTAAGTGTTTTTTTCCCTTCCTTGCTCTTTGTCTATATATGTTCCATCAATTTCAAAACAGTTGTTGTCATGAATTTTAACAAAACTTGATTCAATGACTTTAGCTGTAGCATTTATAAAATTGTTAATCTCTACAGAATTCCGCAGAGAATAATCAAGATAATAGCAAAAAAATGATGTTTTTTCTTTTAAACTCTCTATTTGATACCCAATATAAAAAATTCTTCTGATGAACATTGATTAATCGTTTCTTCCATTGATTGTAGTGATAATGTAACATGTGAATTATTGTAGTAGTCTAACAAGGCTTGGAGCTTTGAGATCTCTTGGTAATCAATAAATGAGCCATTGAACTCGTCAACGAATATATGGCAGTTAGTACATTTGTTTTCAAACAAACTTTTTATATAATCAAGAAGAACAGACAATTTTGGGACATTGTTACAACCAATCAAATCACCACTTTGGCAAATACAAATCTTTTTCTCTGGATATTTATTCTCGTATTTCTTCATATAATCAACAAATTTTGATTGTTGATCATTGCATACCAAGTATGCAATGTCAGAATCATTCATGTTACTAACAACATTCTCAAATCTTTTCAACAAAACTAAACTTTTACCACTTCCATATGAACCTTTCAGGATAATATGATTGTTGGGTGAATGTAATGCTTCATATTGAGCTGGAGTGAGAAGAACAAGTTTTCTTAGTTCATCCATTTGATCATCCCTTGACGATGAAAAAGATGGTAGTTCTTTGTTTTCTAATGCTTCATATGTAAACACATCACATTTCAGAGTTTTGTTTAATTTACATTCTTCCTCATAATCGTTATGTTTCAAAAATGCTCTAAATTTTTGCTGATTGTCACAAAATTTTTTGTACCATTTGAGAAAATTTTCACTACTAGAAAACACATCTTCATTGACATAAACTCTGCTTTCAACACATGATTTACAAAAATCAATTTTTTGCTAGTCAGAATTTAAAATAACATTGACTTGAAGAATATTTTTTGACTGAAGCTCCTGGTGTAAAACATTGGCAATTTGAACATTAGATTTTGACTGATGAAATGCATGACCTAATCCATGTGTTGCTTTTGTAACATACAAAATAATATTGTAATTTGCAATGTAACAAAAATAATGGTCATCAAAGTTACTCCTTCGAAAGATACCGGGTTAGAATATTCGGATATGTTTACTGAAATGATATCCTTTACAAACAAATCCATCATCATTTGTATCTATGAGAAACTCTTCAAGTGTTTTTAAAATTTGACATGGTTTACTGGATAAGTCAGAAAAATCAATAGCTTTCAAATTTTTCAATATTTCATATGTATTCCAGTAATATTGTTTTGTCTCTCTCCATTCACTGAAGCTTTGATAGTCATGAAATCGATACTCGTTTGTACCAACAGGAACTCGTATGGTTGAATTTTCGTGGTCAGTTTTTTGAGTATCAGTTGATTTGAATGTGAATGGATGACCAACATAAGACATTTTTTCTGATGTAAAGATATGATCTAAAATTGAAAATGATAAACAGAATACAAAAAATGTTATATTAATAAAGAAAATTTAAAAAAATTCAGCAACATCGCATTTCCTATAAGGCATATAGGACAGAAAAGAAAAATAATATTAAAGGTAGTGTCCGCTTTATTCTTTGAATTTTGGATTTTTCATTCATATTCAAGAGCTTAAAAAATAGGGAAACTGGTTTTTATTTCATCGTAAGCTGATTTTACCTTCTGAAGTTATTAATGTTTGAATGTTTAAGGATTTTTAGTAGATTTTGAAAATTGCGGAAAATCTATGAATCATCATTAAATCTGCGATGTGATCAAAAGCCTTCAAAGTTTTTGCTAATATTAAAATTCTTGTAACTAAAAAATTAATTACCTTTTTGTTAAAACACTTTACACATTTGTAGTATTCCATTAAAAGAAATCATTTTCATAAAAATTTCTGAAAAACAATTTTTGGGTCCTAGACCCAGGCCCTTTTCCGGAAGTAGACTTTCTTGATTTTCGAGGACTGCAAAAATATTTTTTTGTGCATCTTTGGTTTTTTTGTTTTGTACTGTAATACAAATACCAAAACCATTTTCATCTGCTTAAAAATCATTCTGCTTGCATATCTAGGGCATGTGGCCCAAAATCTGAAAAGGACCAAATGCTAGTGATTCAGAATTGATTTTTGAAAAAATGAGACAAAAGCCTAATATTTTTAAAGTATACATCTTTTGAGAAAAGTTTTATTTACAAAACATTATCTATTCAGAAATTATAGTGATCTTAATATTTGAACAATTTCCCAAGGCACTTGATGACATCACAAGTTTAAGAAAAAATATAGGGATTTCCCTTTTCTTCTTATTTGTCAAAAAGTTAAATGGCGATAACTTTTGCTTGGGCATCAGATTGAGATGAAATAAAAACCACTGTTCATAATTTCTTAAGCTCTTCAATATGGGCTAAAAAACCTGAAATACCAAAAATATAGCAAACACTACCTTTAAAGATGTAACATTGTTTGTATATTTATGACAGTTGCTAAGCTCTTCCAATTTAAAGAGCTTGTTAATTTTATTGAGGAAATGAGTCTTAAAAGGAACGTTTTGGCATATAGAAAAAATACACGGGAACCATACTACCAAACTACTTAGACAAACTGAAATATTTAACTTTCAGTCTGTAAAAAAGCTATCACTAGAGTGACTGCCCCCTATTTTAAGCATGTCACCTGTTAGAAAATGCTTAAAATAGCCCGAAGTTTGAGAGTCCAGTCATAGAAATTGAAATTTGTATTTTTATTTATTTATTTATTTATTTTTTCCTAAGAGACTATCGAAAACTTCTAAAAATTATAAGAATCTTAAAGCTTCAAAAATCACAATTTAAAAAATTTTGTTTTACCATTTTTGGTATTTTTATACAAATAGATCAATGGGGTCCTGTCATCGTAGGGTTTTCTTCTTAGATTCTCAAATAAATAGAGTATGGACATAGAATACTAAAAGCTACTTTTTGCAAAACGTCTCTACATTTTGAGATATATCCAACAATCATTTTTGTCAATTATTAGTTTTAGTAAAAAGATAAAAAGTTGTGAACGAAAAAAAGTTGTCAACTTTTCTCTCATCGGTTAAATATTGAAAACATTATATTACATTAATTATCTTTAAAAAAGAAAGAATAAGCGTTTCTAACATCTGTTAAGTGGTAAAAATTGAAAATTGATAGTGGCCCACAAATGACAACAATAACAACAACAAAAAAGCTACTTTACAAAATAACAGGAAACGATTTTGGCATCTCAAGTATCAGTCGATAAATACCAATCATCTACTTCATGTGATGGGCAAAAAACCTAACCTTGACACTGTCTCTTTAAGATAATAGAAGAAACAAAATTTTTTTAAATAAAATTGAGAAAAATCTTGATGAAAAAGACTTTTGACAGAGCATTCCAAAAAATAAACATCTTCATTTATAAGGAATGATTAATCCATATCTGGGGGTGAAATAATATTTATATTTTCAAATTTAAATTCTTTCTTGACAAAAGAAAACTACAACCAGTAAAGCAATGATTTCTGCCAGTTTTTACTAAAAGAGTTTCAATTATTCTCATTTCAATTGTTTCTATTTTAAATGAGACTTGAAATTTTTAACCCACTTAAGTGATCAAGCACTCCATATTCTTTTCACTTTTAGTCAGGTACCACTCTAGCAGGTCTACCTACCTTCAGAAAAAGCATAAATAAGGGAAAAGGTATGAGACGATACAACTTTTAAAGCAAAGACAAATTAGAAAACATGTCAAAACCTTCAGATAAATGAACTGTAAATAGGAATAGTTTATATTGTTATTTTAGTACAAAAATATTATTATTTAAATAACTGTACTGTGAGATCAAAAATTCCATTCTTAAAAATTTTTGAAGATGAGTTTTACATATCAATGCAATATCTAAATCTACCTCCTGAAACATCAACTTGTGCAAACAATTCTGGATGTTCAGTTTCCATTTCTTCAATTATCAATCTGCCATCTTTAAATGTCAACAATATTTTGTGCCAAAATGCCCAACACAAGTCTATGTTAACTGATGTTTTTCATTTTTCTACTTCCTTTATCATTAACTCCAGATTTCGTTCAGCAGTTGTTGAATAGTTCTTTTGCAAGTAATTCAAATATGATTCTTTGAAATCTAATATTCTCCCAAATTCCCTCCATTCTGTTAACTTGCCAGCCATTTCCATAATCACTAGGAGGGAAGAAAATAGCTCCAAGTGTTATCGTAATGTCAATGCTAAAATACCAAATCACCAATGAGAAAATTTTCATGATTTTATAAAATGTGTTTCGTTAGCAACTTTGTACAGATAAATATTATTATTAGATTTTAATTAAGGGGCACATTTATTTTCATATTCTACTAAAAACTTACAATTTTCTTCAGCATGACTGGCACCAGCTTTTATGAGGCGTCTCGTATAACTTGATGCTAAATGTCAAATTCAAAAATAAAATAAATTTCAATTTAATTTTACGTCTTCATCATAAAATTAAATCTAATTAAATCTAATGTTAAAAAATATCCTAAAATAAGAAATAATTATCCCAGAGATGTTATAAATACCAGTGTACATGCATTCACATGAATGGTGTGCACTGTTCTGAGCATTCATCTACACACACAATAATTGATAGTGGAGATAGTATTGATGAGAATGTAAATACTGGTGTTGGTGATTCTGACAGTAGATATACTGATAACGTTTCTAGTAGTAGCCTAATTCACCTGTTTGGTGCCTTGAGCCTGTATGATAAAGACGAGAATGTGATGCTTGATGAAAGAAATATGTTGCGTGATATAGGATATAAATGACATTAGGAAGAGGGGTAGGCAGAAAAAGAAGGCTGTTGTAGGATGTGTTGGTTGTGATGGATGGAACACAAATACGAGAACAAGTAGAAGAGAAAAAAATGGAAAAAGTCATTTTTCAAAAAGTCAAATCAAAATCCATTTTCATCAGGTTTTCATGCAAATAATACTCAACCTTAGCCTAATACAACCATTGAATATACCTTAAGCAATGGTTCAAATGGTGAAGCAAAATTATTATCATACCAACCCAAGAGAAACAACTCTTTCAAAAAATTGGGTGAATCCTAAGCAGATTGGTAGTCAAGAAGCAAGCAGTTTCACTTAATCCCAATTTATGGATGAAAAATAGACAGGAAGTTATTGATGTCAAAGAAAAAGAAATGCATAACCTCATTGAAAACAAAGTGTTTTCCTGGGTAGAAGATCATGGCCAAAGTGCCTTATCATGCAAATGGGTATTTTCAGAAAAACAGAAGAATGACGGCAAATAGTTTCTCAAAGCTGGACTTGTTGTAATAGGATTTGAGGAAATGAATCTTGATTAACGGACAGATTCACCAAGATTTAGTCGGCAATCACTTCAAATGATGTTCATAGTTTCCTCATGGTTTAGATGGAAACTTCATTGCTTAGATATTACTTTTGCATTCCTACAAGGTAATGAGATTAACAGAGTTGTTTTCATCAAACCTCCAAAAGAGTTCCAAGAAAGTGGAAAACTATGGAAGCTTCAAAGATGTCTATACAGATTGAATGATGCACCCAGAGAATGGTACAATCGAGTTCATGATGTTATCGTATTTCTAAAGTCGAATTTCCATTAGCTATGCTGGACACGCGCGTAAGAAGCATTCAAAATCTGATTCGTTGAAAAAAATATTACATACACTCTAGAACACCAAACTAGTTTTTAACTTGCAAGCGTAACTTTACGCTTACGCTTTGAAATTAAAATTTTTCAACTTCAACGCGTAGTTTTATGATTTTTCTATAGAATATCTATAGTAAAAATTTCTATTGTTTAGAAAAGTCTTTTCACCATGTTTTACTACTACAAAAGGTTATTGTAATGATAATCTAATCTATTGTGTCTAAATTCAATGCAATATATGCACGTAAAACTTTTTTATGGAAATCCAAAAAATATTCAACACGTAAACGTAACTATTTAGGCTTTGTGTGCGGGCACGAAGCGTGTGTTAATGGAAATCCGGCTTCATAGTAAGGGATGTTAGCCTGACCACTTCAGTTTAAAGTGGAAGCATAAAATTTTGTAGAAACACTAAACATAGTACAGAAATTCTATTTTTAAGGGGAGCCACCTTTAAAAGTCCCATTTTTGATGACGTCAGCATTTTTTTGACAAGCACTTCTTTTAGGACTAAAATTAACCAAATTACTTGAGTGAAACACAGAATTTCATAAGATGAAATCATTTAAGATGTTAAAATTAACCTTTTTATCCAAAATAATAGAACTATTTTCAAATGCGAGGGAAATCACACCAAAAAAATAAAAATTTAGCTGATGTCAGCAAATTTCATTTTCAGGAATTTAATTGAATTTGAAGGAATCTCTAGCCAGTTTCTTGATGCCAATTTTTTACTAAGACTAATACTTTTATTCTAGTTTTAAAACAAGACACACTAGATGTCTTATTTTGCTGATGTCAGCAATGTTGAATGTATCAATTTTGTACGAGAAATCCTAGAATTATTCAATAATGGCGCATCATTAAAAATTGTTAGACTCATCAGACGTTTCTACACTTTTTCCAAAAAAGAAACATTAACTACAGTACAGGCTCGATACGTTGCACTTCCATGCGGCCGAAAAATAACATTCCAATTATCCCATACCCTTTATCAATGCATCCTTCCAAAGTTTCATCTTACAATTTTTCAATTTTCTTCTTAAATCTTTCACTGAGAGCACTGCATTGCTGTCGTTTCCGAAACTCAATGAGTGTTTTATCATAGACACACATTTTCTGATTTCCTTCATTGATAGGAATAAAGTAACTTGCAAGAGTATTCGAAAAAAACTCCTTTTATTTCAATGAATTTTGGGGAAAGCTCCAATTACATAGATGCAAATAATATTGTTAATTGGGCCAAAAATATGGTTCCATTTATTGAAATTTATGTATGTCAGTGGTTCCAAGTATCTGCCTAAACAAAGTGAGACTTGTTAAAACAAAACCAAGTGACGGGAAAGGTTTGATCCACTTATTGAAATGTCCATTTATCACGGGTTCCAATAAGCGGACATACCCAAATACTTTAAAGTCATCCAGAAATTTTCTCAAATTTCACGACTGGACTGCAAATTTGTGAAATTAAATTCATGCAAAAAAAGGTTTTTGGCTGATTCACAAAAATAAATTCCGAAAAAACTATCTCTTACACTACACTTGTCTCAAGTTGTTTCCTAGTTTTCTTCCGTACGGCAAATATGCGATGCTTTGGTCAGTGGTATCCTAATTCCCAATTTGTCAAGAATCGACCAGAGGCTAGTCAAATCTTACACTGGATTCACAAAGTTTCATGAAAAATAGCTTATACACGCTTTTTTTTATAAAAAGCTGTTTTTTAAGCAGAGCGTTAGACAAAATTTATGAACACCTTTTCCTCTATTTCCTTCTTGAATAGTCAAAACAGTAATGTAATTCTCTTAGGATATTAAAGTCTCTAACTCAGCAGGGAAAAGAATTTTATCGATATACACGAAAATAAATTCCTGTGAAATATTTGAATCTGCCTGGACTTTGAATCAGGAATTGATTATCTTGATATTATAGCTAGTTTTCTCTTATTTTAAGTTTTGAATATCTTATACCGACATTAGGACACCTATACTTTCCTCTTCATCGATGGTATCCTAAAGATTTTCTTTGCATGTTAAAATAATTTTCATAAACTACGAAAAACAGAAAAACAATGTAGTGAACACCCCTGTCTCTCAGTGGCCCAGCAAGGTGCCTACACTACCCACACAGGCAAAATTGTATAAAAGTTGACTGGACTGTCAAAAACTAGAAAAATGTCCACTTTGACCACACTTTAGATTAGCTCATCTGGGTAAAATTTGAAATATTTTTGATGAGACTGGTAATTTTTTGGCCTATTTTGTCTGGGCTGCCTAAAATTCTGATTGGTTCAGGGCACTTTTTAAAAACTTTGAAGGACTTCCAAATTTGGAGTCAAATTTACACAGGACGAGCCATCGCCTAGAGCCTCACTGGGCCACTGAATCAGGCGGTTGTGAAAAAATTTAATCTTCTTAGGACTTGCAAATTTACCATTCATTACTTTCTTTTGTTGCTATTATCAGTAAATTTTGCCAACACTCGTAATTGGTGGGCTCTTAGATACAGTAAAATATGTATAAAATTGCAAAGGGTCAAATGTAAAGCTACATTGCGATTAAAGCTATAAAGGGAAATAAAATGTCTTGTCTTGGGACACCCAGTTAACATTTTCAGTAGACCTTAGACACTATCTTGATGTAATAAGAATGATCTTTTTGAAAATTGCCGGAGGAATTTTGCTCTTTTTATTCCATTATAACTTATGTACAACCAAGTTTTCTCAAATCTAAATCTATCCAAAGATCTCTTACAAGTTATTCCAGGACAAAGTTAATGAAGTTAGTGAGTTATCCCAGGATTATTTAACAAAAAGCCTGGGATAACTTCGATTATCCTAGATTAACAACATCTTGGTATAACATAGCCAGTTTACTCCAGAAACCTATGTATTCAAAAGTAAACCTAGGTTTACATGAATCCCAAGAAACTTAAGAGTTATTTCAGCATTACATGTTGTTCCTTATTCAACTGTAATAGCAAAATCAAAAAGGTTTAATTTCTTAAAATTTCTAGAATTTTTTTAGTTCTTAACTTAAACTATTTACCAAACTACCGAACTGTTTTGAATAGCGCCTGATCTACTACACTTGGACATGATTTTTGTTGACTTTTAGTAAATTTTTATTGGGAACAATACTGTAAAAAGAATTCGAAATGGCACAAAACTCAAGTGTGTAAAAAGATGTATGTTCAAAAATAAAAATAAAACATTTATAGCTAGCCGAACTAAATACAGTAAACTGTAAATGAGGATTTGCCCAATTGACGAAAAAAGATATGATAGATCCATAGCAAATAAGAATAGATTTTACTCTCTAGGGGGCTGAATATTCCTGATTTTGGCCTCTTTCCATCTATTTTCCAAGTTCCTAAAGGAAGAATACATACAATCGATGACGAGTAGGGCACAGGTAGGGCACCCACCATAATGATATTTTATTCACAAGATGTAGGGGTCAGGTCAATACCCCATCTCAGGACAGGGGAAAATCAGTCACGGCAAGATCAATTTCAATTCCTTTCCTTAGACTGCTTGTGTATTATTTTCTTCTTTTTTTCTTCTTTTTTGACCAAGCTGCTGTTTTTTTATGATCTTTAAATTGTTGTCATCATAACACAAATAAACATATGTTTTCGATTTTTTTTTTTTTTTTTGGAAAAAGACTTTGGGGCAAAATTTGATTCTTGGGCCCAAATCCCTTATAGCTCTTACTCATGTAAAAGTACTCTTTTAGTAGTAAAATGGTGAAAACCACATGAAAAAAAAAAACTATTTTTGTTCAGATTTAGCTGCCACTGAAAGTTTAACCTCCGAATCCTTGATTTATGACAACCTGATGGTAAAAAAATGATAACGTCATCAAATTTTGATCACATCATAGGTTCAATTTGGTACTAAACTGTTTAGAATAAGTTGGTCTGTTACAGGATATAGTTTCATTGCATTAACATAATTGTTTATCAAGATATTATTTTCAGGAAATATATGACAGTTTTTATGCTTTTCATTTTAAAATTAATTTATTTTTGAAATTTAGATACATG
>JANSTP010160558.1:0-12219 GCA_025330745.1 Cladonema radiatum | reverse complement strand
AGACACTATGACAATAAAACTTGGTCAGGTCCAAGATTATGGCTTTATGACATAAAAAAATGTTAGGGTCACACAAGCTGAAAAGGTAGCTACGAAAAATTAATCTTTTAAGTTTTGAGATTTTATTATTTTAAAATGGTACTTAGCGCACCTGAAGTTAGAGAAAAAATATGAGATATTTATAAAATATTGGAAAAAATTCTCATAAATGGCAGCTTTGAGAGTAATAAGTTTTACAAAAATCTTTTTTTAGATGATGTCCATCCAAACTGACTCAAAATTAATGCAGTTAGTTCAGTATGTCAGATCAAAGAGAAGAAAATTTTATAAATGTTCTTTCAATTTATAATTCTTATTTTGCACCTTGCATAAATATTTACAAAGAACAATGAGGTCCTCAAAGTGTCACCTCTATGCAGCCAAACAGAAACTTTTCCTCTATTTAATTTTTTTTGTTTGAGATCTTTCACAAACAAACAATCCCATAAGATTCTAAATAGGCTTGGGACTATGGTTTAAAACATTTTGAAACTGATAGCAGTTGCAAGAATTCAAGAGGCACTATCAGATTTTTTCTAATTTACCGACTGGAATACTTGGCTAGAATAGTATTCGGAAAAATAATTCTTTACCCCAAATTCAATTCTAAAAGAGGGGAAAATGGACCTATTCCCTAAAAGACGACTGTATTTGTTAAGAAAAAATCGGTAAAAGTGAGTCGCTCTGTTAATACTTTTTTCAAAAGAAGATATTTCTTTTATGATTATTTTCAAAAGAAAAAAACTTCCTTTATGAAGACGAAGAAAAAATGTTATTCAATTTACTTGACCTTTGACATCGAAATGTTTTATTTATAGTGAAGAAGAAAATTACCATGGAAACATCATGATGAAAGTAAAGTGATCGAAAAACTGATTATATTATTTTTTACCTTAAAAATAATATTCGGCGAGATAAATCTTCACTATTTTTGGCCCAAATAAGTACTTTTATAAAAAAACAAATATTTTTCTGAAATGAGCATCAACCATACATTGCATTTAAAGAATAAAAAAAAATCGATAGTGCCTCTTTAACAAAAACAAATTAAAACAAATGCAGCTGATATTAATTTTTATTTAATAACTTCAGAGATAATAACAAGGAAAAAAATCTTGAAATTAACTGTAGACGTTTCAGAAGAGAAGCAGCATACATCATTTTCAGAAAAAAAATATAAAAAATATCTTACCTTGCTCATTGGACCAAAAACTACCCATTATAAAATCTATTTGCTTTACATTATTGATTTGTAACTAAAAAATTTGGATAATCATTTAAAATTAAGGAAATTGGAAAAGACCAAAGTATGAATGCTATGCAAAAAACCTAAACCAAGGTAACAAAATATTGCTATTGAAATTGTGAAACGTAGCTTTAAAGGGATTCCGAGGTGAAAATATAAGTTGGGTTCATATGAAAGAGAAGAAAAAATTATCAAGAACACTTTTCATTTCATTTCAATCCGCATTTTTGTTCTCAAGATATTTGAGTTTCAAGATTTGTCACTGAGGGAATTTCCCTGAAAAGTTGAAAAATTTGTGATGTCATCAAGTGTATGGAAAAAAGCCCCAATCTTGAATGCTAAATATCTCAGGTTATAAGACAACATAAATGAGAATTTACACACGAATAGTGTGCAAAATCCAATTGCACAAAACCTTTCACAAATAATTTTTATTTACTTAGTTCCAAGCCCCTTTTTGTTGCAGGGTCAGGCTCAATATCTACCAAACAAATCTTTTTCTCAGCAAATGAATGCTTGTTCTGAGTTCAGAATCTTTCTAAAAACTTTAAAAACAGAAAAACATTTTAAGAAGTAATTTTAAAAGCTTGAAATTGAGGACGACATGATTTTCAAAAGGGGCATAGGACTAGTGAACTAAAGCCAATTTACAAAAAACTTTACTGCAGAAGAATTATAATTAACACCTGCTATTTATAAGTAAAGAAAGACTATTATAACCGGAGATGTAGCATTCAAGATTTGGGTAATTTTGCTATACACTAGATGGCATCACAAATTCTTCAAAATTTTTGGAAATTTCCTAAGAAGATACTCAAATATTTTGAGAACGAAAAGTCGAATTGAGATGAAATAAAAAGCGGTGTTCACCAAGTTTTCTCCTCTTCATATGAAACCAACTTATATTTTCACCTCGGAATGCCTTTAATTAAGAACCACTCATACAATAAAAAAATTCTTGGGGAAACCAGATACCCAGCTGAATAATTTTGAAAGCACAGTATGTGTGCACATAAGTAATGAATTTGTTCAAACAAAACACAAGTAATGAATTTATTCAAACTAAACATAAGTAATGAATTTATTCAAACAAAACATAAGTAATGAATTTATTCAAACAAAACATAAGTAATGAATTTGTTCAAACAAAACATAAGGATTTACTTTTCTTTTGTCTCATCATTCAAAAATCTTTCTGAAGCATTGCTTCATAAAATTTGTATAACTTTATATCAACCTAATGTGATTGAGGAGTTTTACAAAATTTTCAGACCCCATCCTTCAATCCAAATCAAAATTGGGCAAATCTGCTAAATACCCTGATGATAAGAGCCTGGGAAATTAGATTATTAAAGGGTTTTCCATTGTCATACTGTTTTTGAACGCGGGAAATTTGAGACTAGTCTCAAGTTTTTGAGCTGAATTTGTATAATTTTCAATATATATAGTAAAGTTTAAATTTTTCCCCATGTAAAGGAGTAAGGAAGTAATAATACAGACCCTGCTTATATAAAAAATATAAAAACGAACACTTATTGCATTTATTTCATTTCAATCAGCTTCACGATATTTTAGTGAAAGGATTTGATTTACCTCTGGAATTCCCAAAGGCCAGACCACATGAAACATGCACGACCCCCTTCTTAAAGAACATGAAATTCTATTTTCTAAACTATGTGCAAAAATTTTGAATGGATGGAATGTTGGAGAGAAAAGCCATAAGATAAGCATGTTTTATTTATTCATTCATTTTGTGCTTATTATTTAAAACAAACATTCACTTATTATGCTAGTGGAGTAAAATATAGGCTTCTAATACAAATTATGATTTAAAAATATAATAAATGCTTATCAAATAAGGACATCTAATACTATACAGTAGAATTACTTCAAACAAAGTAAAACAATATTTACATCTAAAAAGAAATGCGCAAATATATAACAAACATTTTGATATAAATACCTAACAAAATAAAAATATGCATACATTACAGGCTGCTCAAAACAAGTAAATAAATAAACAAAGTAACAAAGTCACAAAATAATGAAACTTAGCAAATACTAGGGAATTTATGAAACATCTATGAAGGGAAAAATTTAAATGTCATAAAATCAGACAAACTTATCCTTTCGCATATGAAAAAATGAAAAATAATTTAAAATAATAGAATAATATGGTCCCCATAATCCCTGTAATTCTTATAGTAAGATTGTCGAGACTCTATCAACAATGGGATGAAAAAAATCTCTACTTCAATAATTTAAACCATGTGACTTGACTTTTGGTTTCGCTTAGACCTCAGGTGAAAGTAGACTTAAAAAGTTCTTTATTCATATTGCAGGTCGCCAGTTTATTAATCAAAAATAATATACTTTTTTAAAAATAACCTTTCTCATCAACTTAGTTATTGTTTCAAACTTGAACATAACTAAAAAGAATTTAATTATTTACTTTATATTTCCCATCTTTGATAATTCACTAAGTTTATAAAAGTCTACTTTTAATATAAAGCTTACGTTTTCACTTGGTTGTACAAGTTTCTTTGAAAAGAATTTTTAAAAAGGCATCCTTGACTTAGAATACCATTTGTAGAATTACATGCATTCCCCATATTTCCTTTCATTGACACCAGCTGAATTTCCTTATTTGAATTTGAAGTAATTGGTTATATTTTCTAAGTACATTAGAGAGAACTTTATTCTTAAAATTTTATATCAATTTAAGTTCTATTAATTTCACAACAAAATGTCACATTTTAATTTTACCTTAAAAAATAATAAAAAAGGAAAAGCCTTGGTAGTATTTTCAACGTTAATTTAAGGATACAGTAATGCTTCGAATAGACGCTCCAGGCTTTTATTAAATTTTTTGATTTTTTGAGGGGGCATTTATTTAAGGGGGCGTTTAAAAGAGGGAGGCATTTATTGAATATTTTTAATTTTACAAGTCTCTATTTGTTAACAACGTAATACCCAGGCAAAAAAGGACAAAAATAAGGGTAGTTCTCAAATAAACACCCCTCTTGGTAATTATTTTTCGAATAAACGCCCCTTTTAGGGGGGGTGTTTATTGCAAAAATAATTTTTTAGAGGGGAAGTTTATTCAAGGGGGGCTTTTATTTGAAGCATTACGGTACGTTAAGACCTTTTTTGCAAAAAAAATTTTTTGTTTTTCACCTTAAATGATGCACAAGACCTTTTTTAATGATACTGTGAAATAATGAAGGTGAAGTTATTCTTAGTTTATTATTTATAAGGCATAACAAACAACTTATCATTTTCCTACTGCATAACGAAAGCAGCATAATTAATTTTTCATTTGATTTTATTTTCCGAAATTATTTATTTAACCATTAGGAATATTTTCACTTAATTTAATTTCAATGGAAAGTAACTTAATGTAATTTATGTCACTTTCAAAGCTTAATTATGCTCATATCACAAAAAACTACTTTTCTGATATCCTTAAACCAATGAATTAACCTAATTAAGGTACCTGATAAAATTCTCTTTTGAGCTGAGCATATTTGTCAAAAAGTTGTCCATTTCATTTTGTTCATCTTCCTTAATGTTAGTCAGCAAATTAATATTACTATCAAAACCATGCTCCAATCTACCTGATCTTAAATCAGCTTGTATCTCCTCCAAAAATTTTATAAAATTCTTTGCTTTAAACTTTTTCTCACCAGGAAAATGCTTATTTTCCAATCGAAATGCGGTTGTATTGATATAAAATGATGTAAATTTTCTAAACAAAGATGACGCATCATGTTTAAAAAATGCTTTTGTTAAAACTATGCATTGTTTTAGAGCAGGTGATAATTTCCTGACTTTCTTTTTTTCAAAATTGACAGAGATCTTCTCCAATAACCATCTTTAGGGACGTAATAATCATCATCTTAAAAAAAAAAACACATTCAAAAAAGATGCAATATCAAAAACTAACAACAAATAAAATAAACAAACATAACACAATCAACAAGAGCCCATCATAGCAGTACCATTTTTAGGCCTTTTATGAGTCCGAACATCAGTCCCTGACCCTTATGAGTTCCCTGACCCTGAACACCATGTTTTTTGTCCTTTTTTAACCAAAAAAGGATAAAAAATCAAATTTTTGTGGGTGTTTAAAAATAATTATTATGCTCTTTTAAGCTTTAGCATGCGAAAAACGCATATATACGTTTGTTGCATTTGCGAAAAAAATATACATATGTTTTTTGATATATGAGTACTTTAGGTAAGATATACCATAAAGGAGCTTAGCTACACTCCATCTGAGTGCTTTTTTTTGAAATATACAAATAAATTTTTCAAAAAATGTTTACTTTAGGTAAGACAACGTAAACAGACAGAAAAAACCTTGAAAAAGTTGAAATATTTTAGCGAGCACATGGGCAACACACTAGCAAGTCTTGGACATTTACAAATGTTTGTCAGCCCATTATCAGTTACGAAAGCAAAGAATATCTCTTGACAACAATATCAAAGTATTCTACTTACGATATTAAAGAAAGACAAGCAGTCTGGATGAAGATTTTGGGATTTTGAGGTCCCAGTAAAGATTTTCATTTTCACCCAGTTAACCCTCTTCCCGGAATGGCTATATATAGTTGCTACTAAAGCTAGTGTATTTGGAAGTAATCAGAGACTTTTTCGACTGTTTGAAACCTTTTTTGTTATGTTTTAAGGACTTTTTTAGTACTATATGACATTCTTGTACGAAGACGAGACACATTCGTTTGTATTTGCAATATGGTTTGAACCATCCGGTATGACCAGCAATTTACGATGAAATATGAAGTATAGACTATGAACAAAAACTTTTAGTATGCTTTGAGCTGTATCTATGAAAATTAGCAAATTGGCCAATACTGTTTATGAAGATATCAGAAAGATGACTTTTGAAAAGGTTCAATTTTTTTTGTTCAAATTTAATTACAATTATTTTTTATAGTAACAGATATCAGGTGCATTTTGTATACCAAACTGTAGATAATTAAAAGAGGTTTTCAGAATGGGTTTTATTTTTTTGATAAGCTTAAGTAGTTATCACGTAATAGCAACTTTTCTAAAGTATGGTATTTTTCTAACATATGCGGTGCAGGCTGGTCATGAACATTGAAAATTGAGCGTGTGCTAAAGGTTAATAAAAATCAAACTCTGCTTTAATTTTCTAGAAAAGGCCCTGGCTAGATCAAAAATAATTGTTACCTCTGAAAAAATTTCTTTTTAACTTGAGATTAATAATAATAGTAAAAAAGTTATTTCTTTACCAATTTGAATGCATGGTACAAGATCCATCTGGAATTTGATGCTATTACCATCATCATCTAAAACATCAAGTTGTACTGCAACACCATGGTCACGCTCAACAATATTCTCATGGGTCATTATATTGAGGCATTTTGCAACTCCACCATAAAATTGTTGATGATATGTAGTGGGTTCTAGAATCTTGTTTTGTTCTTGGTAAATGTTTACAAATCCGCACTTTTGTTCGAGGTCTTTAGCAATAAATTTTCTTCTTTTACTTGACCGCTGAACAAACATAATATCCACTTCAAAAATATCTTCCGAGATATTTACTCCTTCGTAAGAACTACCTGAAAGCAAAACAGTAAAATGGTTTTACATCAAAAAATATCAAGTCTTTATTTGGATATGAAACAGTTAGTTTCCATCTCAACATTATTTTTTACATGAAGCTTACCAAACTGTTAAAATAACAGTTTGCTTGATTAAAACAAGCAATGAGTAAAATTATTGAGATATTTCACACCATGAGAAAAAATGCACAGCTTCGCAATTGATCTGTTTGGTTTCAGAAAATGACTTTCAGAAGCATAAGTGCCAATGTATGTGCATGTTTTGGTGTTGGTCATTAATAGGCCGTTTTACAAATAAATCGAAATCTTGTCAGTGCAATGCATTATGGGATCGGATTGTGGGTTCGCTTTTTTAAGTTTATCGTGAGCTGACAACTTGCAGAAGCTATACTTAGAAGAATCACACATTACACAAAAGTTAACGAGATATTTCTCTATTTTTGTTTACATTGTGTTTTTACTTGCATTAACTACATCAGCTGATATGAATGCAGCTGTGTTTAGTATTGATTTTGATATGGACACTCCGATAAACGTAGAATGTTCTATGAAAGCAAGCTATGTTGTGCCAGGGGAGAAGTATCCTCATACTTTTGTTGGAATGACACTCAAACATTTTCTCCAGTGGAATATTAGCCACCTTCAAGCATTTTTAATTGACAGAGGAATCAATAGAAATGGAAAAGAAGATGTTTTAGCATTGAATGCATTCAGTGTATATAATTTTGACTTGCCAATAACATACACAGATGCTGCTGAGGAAGAGCATGAAATAAAATCAAGTAGAGCTGCTAAACTCTTACTTGAAGATGGAATAGTTAAGCTGCCTGATCCTTTATTGTTGGAAGATGCATGGTATCCTGCTCCAGCAAACATACCGAACACAACGTACAAACAAGTCATTGATTACCTGGATAAGCATGATGCAGGTAAAGCATTTAAAGGAGGAAAAAGTTTGTTTAGTTCGGGACACCTTTCAAATGTGATGACAAATTCAATAAGCTGCAATATTTGTTATCTCTTTGTCAAAGGTCTTTGCTTACCAGAATAAAAATCAACATCATCACCCTACACTGTCTGGGTTTGCATCCATAAGGATAAAGGCAAAGTTGTATCAGGAGATTGTAGTTATGTTGCTGGGTAAGGGAATTTCTTTATATAACATTTTTGGCTACTCTTCAGAATTTGCCGTTCCGATAAATTTTGGTTGAAAAGAGATGGCTACTGGCTACCAGCTCAATGAAATCACCTCTTATATCAATGATCTTATATACTTTTTATTTTTGCTAAACTGTTTGATCATCATATCTGTTTTATGAGTAGATGTAAAAATTCCTGTTGGTGTGCATGGTTGGTAAGGGTGGGTAGGGTACAGCTGGGGGGTGGGCATGGAGGGGGCTTGTCCTTTATTCTGCCAGTACCACAGAGATATAATAATATGTATAGAGTGCCGGTGGTCAGAAAAATATGGAGCATCTTTTTAGAGTCCGTTACATCCGGACTGAGATCCATTTTTTATAACGTCAACACTTGGCAAAAATACACCAGACAGTAGACCACTGGTTGCATTTTAGAAACATTTTTATAGACGGCTTTCCTAGCGAATCAAAACATTGAAATGTGCATGCGAAAGCCTGACTGCTAAAAAAATTTTGTCAGGCAAAAAAATGCAGATTGTAAGTGGAGAAACAGCTCAAAATTATCTGTTTTGTCTCTCTGAGTGAGGAAAAATGTTATCTTTCATATACTTAGTGCAAAATGATTTAAAACTTAACATATATACTCCTTGCTTAGTTATGAATTCCTTGGTTATAAATTTTTACAAGCCATTTTTACATTTTCTCACTTGGAGTCCGCATCTTTTTGCCTGTCAGAAAAAAGATTACGTAATCGATATATGTAAACATTGAGTTTTGCAGAAAGCCGTCTATTATCAACCACTTCTCGATAAACTCCCTTGAGAAACTTGACAGTGAGTTTTTTTCATAAGAAAAGATTTTTGTTTTCATGGAAGCTCTTTGTTTTCGAATTTTTTGTTTACAAGAAATTTGAATGTCTGTTGTCATGACATTTAAATGGTTTTATTTTGTTGATGTATTTAGTGAACGTAGTGGATGGGTACTAGTAATCAAGATTTAGTAATAGAGTCAAGCAATTTTTCGCATCAAGATAAAAGTGGCAAAAGATTCGAGGCCAGCACTCTATATATCTCTGTGGCCGGTACCAGCAGAATATACACCATGTCTAAACTAAAAATGCCTTCTTACCAGTTCAATGGAATGGCCTCTCTCCTACTTTTGAGTTTTGCTGTATTATGCTTTTATACTAGTATGTGGATAAAAGTATATACTAGTAGTGGGTAGC
Source organism: Cladonema radiatum (assembly GCA_025330745.1). Classification (NCBI taxonomy): domain Eukaryota; kingdom Metazoa; phylum Cnidaria; class Hydrozoa; order Anthoathecata; family Cladonematidae; genus Cladonema; species Cladonema radiatum. Next base: position 2,961 of record JANSTP010160558.1, on the reverse strand, counting down.
CACTAAAAATGTAAAACTTTTTTTTTTTGAAAATTATTAGGACTGGAAGCCAGTAGCTGATAAAAATCTAAAACTTGGTGTGTATACTGTACCTATTCTTAATTGTCGTTTATTATAATTAGTATAATTTTTATTTATTTTTTTATTTACAAAATGAAATACACACTTTTTTTATAAGAACCTCAGTAAAGTCTGACCTGAGCCTGGCTGTTGTTCTTATTTTTTAGACAAAAAATAGGCTGAAATGTTCTTAAAGTGTTCTTATTTACTACTGTTATTTATCAATATTGTTCTTTAAATAAGAGAATAGTAGGTGTTCTTACTACTTTTTTATAATAACGAGCCTCAGTTTGTTCTTAGCTTGTTCTAATTTTTTGCTAAAATTTGAGGCTCATGTTCTTATAGAACTGTTTTTATAAAAAAAGCGTGCATAACATTTCAGTCTGAGAAAATTGATGATAAAGTATGAACAAAGGGGAAATTCTAAAGTTTCTCCAAAACTCTTTCTGTTTTTGGAATTTACATTTTTGTCTTATACTTTAAGGAACCATGGACAATTGACTATAATATTTTTAAGGAAAATTTTTTCTGCTAGATAGGTATGCTAATCCCCTTCCTCTCTCTCTCTTAGTGGAATGAAAAATATCTACTCTACACTGGTGGCTCAAACATTTACTGGTTTTCTGATTCTGCCAAAGTGAAACTGTTTCAGAATGTGGTGTCAGAGCATTGGTTGTCAGGTGTCTTTATAGAGACCATTTAATCTTTAATTGTGTTTTCTGTCAGAGAGGCTTTTTGTGTCAATGCTTTTTGAGTCTTTTCTGTATTTCATGTTGTTTTCTGTTTAACAAAATACTTGGAATTTAGTAATGATCTATTCAAATATTTTTCAAAACATTAAATGAAAGCACTTATTTTTTCCTATTATGTAACAATTGAATACTCAGTGCTCCTAATTACCAAAGCCTTGGTCATCTAGTGGTAAGACTCATTCTTTGCTGATGAATTTGGGTTCGAATCACAACCAAGGCTGTAGGAAATTCTTTCATCTTTATCACAAACTTTACTGTAGGAAAATTCTCTTGAAACATAGTGTATTCATTTTGGCATCACTCTTTTTAATTTGCAATTCATTCTTCTGTTACCAACTGTGACGGAAGCTTGGTATTGTTTCTGTATGTTTGTTTCCCTTGTTTTTTAGAAATACAGAGATGTACCTTCGTGGCAGTCCGGTGGCTTTTGGTGACCAAAACTTCCTTGGGGCTACCAAAAACTTTGTGTTGGTAGTCTGACAGTACTAGTGCAGTAAATTAGTGCAAAATATTACTATTTTTGTGCCAAATTCGCTAAAAGCATGGAAATGAGCACAATACTTAGTTACATTATAAAGATTATTTTAAGTCTCAGGTCTACCTCAAATTTGGATTAGATGTGTATTTTTATTTTAAGGACCAGAATGGTTAAGAGGTTCAGAAATTTTTCTTCTTTAAAAATAAAAGGCTTATATGAAATGGACCCCAAAAAATATGATACCCTTTTTCTCAAAATAACCATTGAATAACCATTTCGAAATTCAGAGTATAAAATATGTGAAAAACAAATTTTTTCCTTAATTTTTGCAATCATAATTGTTACGAATATAAAAATACTTGCTTTTGTGATATTTTTTTTTAGTTAGTGCAATATACATACAGCTTCTACAAAACTAATAATTGAAAGTTGAGACCCCCTGCTTGCATAATGCTTTTTATTGCCCTTTTGCCGTAAAGCTTTGAAGTTCGAATAAAGTCCCCTACTATTACCCCCTCCCCCCCCGCACACTTGAACAAAATGCCTTCTCTAAAAACAATCTTTGCAATAAACGCCGCCTTGATCAAACACCCCCTTAAGAGGGTCGTTTATTCGAAAAAAAATACCCAGGAGTGGCATTTATTCTGGCCCAGTGAGACCTGGATGGTGGCTCGGTAGCTAACTTTCATGAAAAAATGCCTGGCTCAGTCAAAGATTGGAAATTCATGCAGCCTGGATCAAATAGCCGAACCTATTTGAAATTCCATCAGTTCTTAACAGCCCGGCCCAATAGTTATTAAAATTTAGTTAATAATTCAACCCAGTGGGAGGCGGATTGCGCCACAAAGCTCTGTTTTCATTTGTAACAGAAAAACTACTAATGGAGACAATGGTGAAACTTTATGACTTTGGACAAAAATTACTTATGAATATTTTTGGCCTATTTTTAGAAAAAATCGGATTTCTGGGATTACTTTCCCAAAGCCCTTCTAATTTGAAGATGTTTAGTGAAAACCACATCAAAAAAGGTTTAGTGGTTCCAGAGAACCAGCCCATCAAAGTTTAGCCAAATTTTGGCTAATTTTACCCTATTTTTCGACACGCCTGTCGAAAAAATGATGACGCCATCATTTCACAATGACATCACAATGCCAAACAGGGTTCATTGTGCTCACAATGAGTTATACTAACAATATAAAAAGTTTGAAATCAATAGTCTTCGTAGTTTCAAAGTTCTTAGGGGGGGGGGGAAATCCACCCAGGGGATATGTTTAAACTTCTTCCTTGACTCATATATATCCGTTGAATTTATGAACTGCTGAGTGTCCATTATCTATTTTTCCACAAACTCACCCTTTTCATCATTTATCAACTCTCAAAAAAGTAATGAACCTTTTTAGACATCAAAGCTGTCGTGACGCCATAACGATGTTTTTATTTCTTCGTCTATATGCCATACACAATATACCCAACCTCTTATTACAAAGTCTTCACATAGTAGAATAATTTTTATCTGCGTTCGGATTTTAGTTTTATTCTAATGTAAGGAATCAACTTTAGTCGAGACATTTGGTATTTTAAACTATCGATTTATTCTTTTAGTCCAGTCAATATATTGTTAAACCTAAAATAAATTGCAAGAGAAATTATTTTATGTTCTTTTTCTCTCTT
>JANSTP010160447.1:0-12221 GCA_025330745.1 Cladonema radiatum | reverse complement strand
AAAAATTCAATAAATATTGTTTATTTTACACTGTATCCTCTTTTCCTGTATTATTTGCGTTCTTTTTTGATAACTCAGTTTGCTGCTTTCTTCACATTTTTGTAATAAAAAAGCTATTTATCAAATTGGCGACAGTCATTGCAGAGTAAATCTGTGTTCTTGCCTTAGATTCTCTGTGATAAAACTTTTCTAGTCTTCTCCAAGTTTTCCTGGCTAAACTGTGCTTTTTCTGGTCCTTTTTTCCATATTATTATTTCAAGAGAAAGCAGATTTATTATTTTTTAATTTTTTATTTTAACTTTTTACCATATTTACTATCTCTGTACTTTATAAATGCATCAATACGATTGAGATCATTTGAAAAGTAATTGACATTGGTCGAGTGGACGAGAATCTGTATCATAATTTATCATCCCAATATTATGAAGTTGTTGCTCAATCCTCAAATCAGCACCATCAACAACGCCAGGTACTTTCTTAATCTTTATTGAGATGATAGAGAAAGCGGTTTTCGCAACACCTTACAAAACAAATTTCATTGCATTTTCAATATTATAAGTCTTTCAGTATGGCAACAAACTATTTACTAAAATAATGAAATCGTCAGTAAGGTGTAAATTTACATAGTGGTTGTTCCCTGTGCTAAGAAATATCTTACTCTGACTCACCATACCCCCAACTCGGATAGGGGTATCAAAGTGACTCCAAGTGATTCTGTTTTCTTCGCATAGCTGATGTAAAACAGATAAGTTCTAGTTACCTAGATTTAATATCATTGGTGGAATTTTGCTGTCAATGTCAAAGATGTCGGCAAAGCCCTGTTAGCTTTGCTATGACAGAACTGGACCGATGGACCATTTATGAGGCACATTCTTCATAGTTCTTCCATTGAATTTTGCGGTACCGTTAAAACGCTCATTGGAATCTTCCTCTTATGGTTCTTCTTTAACACGATTAATTTTGTCTTTCTGATAACAGGAGCTAATCCTACTCTTTTTACAAATGTTTTTGCTTTTGAAATACAACATGCAATCTTTGCTGTTGAAACAGTTTGCACAATTATGCTCCTCTAAAAAGCTTCAAAAATATTTCTTTATGGTATTGATAAGCATTCATTCCGCATTCTCTCTAAGCTCATTGAACCATATAGAAAGCAGACAAAGTTTTCAGAGATCAATCTGCTCATCCCATTGTTGCTAGTTGCAAAGTTGTGTTGTTGCGTTTATCAATTGTCGAAACAAATTTCCCAAGAAAAACACTATCAAGTGCGAGGAAATAATCCTTTACACTTTTGCTAACATTAATGTGTTTCATTTATCTGAAATGTTCATTATCTTCATAATTTATTTTTTCTTATTTTGAGTCTGTAAGATGAAAGATCTTTGTAAAACGTTTTTAAATATAATTACAATCTCTCCTTGTTCTTGATTTTCTTGTCTGAATCATGAAAATAGTCTTCAAAAAGTGGGCTAACTTTACCTCTAAAAACGTTTTTCTCATATACCTTTGTCCCATCTCTTAATTGTATAATACATGTATCTTGGGTTATGCCCATTATTTGTCCAATCACATTATGAGTTTGGTATTCTTTTTAACAAATAGAAACAGGGTTGTAATTTGGATTTCTGATTAAAGATTTCTGTCCAGTTTTCAAATTAGGGAGTTCGTCACTTAACTTGTTGCCTCTGGTGAAATTCATCTGAATAGCATAGTCAGTAGCTTTAGGTACTTTTAGGGATGTTTACCCAGAAGGTACAAACTGTTGCTAAATTCTTCAATGGAACTTTCTGGTTCTTCTTCATTAACAACATTATCAGCACTAGGTGACAGGTTTTCATTGCTTCGCTCAAACTCATGTGGAGACGATAAATGCGGTGATGAACATGACTGAAATATATGCTCTTCATCTATTTCGCTGTTATTACAAAATTCTTTAAGAACTTCATCATGTCAGCCATTCCTAAGAGGGTTACATTATCAGCTTTCTTATCAGACTGGAGGCAGATAATCGTTTCGTCTAGGAAAACATTTTTTTTCGTCTCTGAAGGATCATCGTTTTTGTATACTCTGAACGGAGTATCAACACTGTGATGGTATGTACGGTTTATCATATCAGCAATATCTGGTAGGAGCATCTGCTACATTTGTCCCTAGACAGGCTTCGGATTATTACTTAGAAGACGTTTCAAGTTACTGTTAACAAGTTGCTTTAAATTTTCGACCTAACCTTGACTTTGTGGATGTCTAGGTTGACCACCCTTTATTGTCACACCATTTTCAACTTTTCAACAGTTTCATGATTTCTGCCACAAAACTCTTTACCATTATCGCTTTGAAGTGTCTGAGGAAAACTTTCTTTGAAAACTAAATTTTTCAAGGCACCAAAAACACATGGCGCACTTTTATTTAGAAGAGTATTGCGTAGAATCATCAGAGCTAGAGGAGAGGAAGGAAGGGCAAATATAAGTCATTAAGAAGCCACTGAGTAAATCATATCCTTAAATAGGACCTATACCTTGAAAATGGAGAACTCTCAAATGCAAATTCAAGAAAACCTTTCCAAAAATATTGTAAAGAAGTTCTCAACAGCTGTAGAACCATTGAAATTTTTTCATCCCAGATTACAAAATCTTTAAATCTTTAAGGTTAAAGTAGATCAAATATTTTTTATTCTGGTTAGGTGGCTGCTTGTAGCCTGTCATAGCTGCTTTTCCCACCATGATAATTTAATTGATAGTTTGAGGTCTTCTTCTTCCTAGATCAAGCTGCCTAAGCAAGTTCGTTTTACTTTTACTACTTTTAAGACCTTAGACCCTAAAAAACTTTCCCAAGTTTTGTTGCATAAAGGATGAAGCAATGGAAGAATTAAATAAATAATCAAATAAATGAATTTAAGGGTTTGTCAGGGGTAGCACAACAGTTAAAACTATTTTAAATAGAAAAGTTAAAAATATGTGAAAATCTGGGTTAATAAAGATTTTCCAATCCCCCAGAATAGCGACATCTTATTTATTGAAAATGCCAATTATGATGTACCATTCACTCTATGCTGAGGGTATCACATTATTTAAAGTTCACTTTCCATGAATAAAATTACAACTGACAAGGAAGTTTTGTTATATAATTTTACTTTATTCAAAAAGCCACCATCACATAAAGTTAAATAAATATCGTTCGAAATAAGTTAAACGGCAATAACTATAAAACTGTTCTACTAAGCATAAAAAAATCATTCCACAAAAAAACACTTCAATCAAATACAGCTGAACCTCCTTCAAGTAGACACCTGCAGGACTAGTGATATTGTCCACTCTAGAGTGGTGTCTGTCTGAGAGAGGTTAGGAGTATTTGACAAAAGGACATGAAAAAACATCTCTTCTAAAGCCAGTAATGTATCAGGTGTGCACAAAGTACCCTTTACCCATCCTTTCTTATTCAATGGAACACGTTGAATAGGTACTTTTCAAAAAAGGGACGTTTATCCTACATTACTGGTCGAAAAACGATAATGACTTGGCTAGCAACTACAAAGTAAAATGATAAAAACAACATAGATATATTTTATAGTGGTGATTACACAAGTAAATTATTGACTTTGCAAAGTCTGGTCAAAAGTTTTGTTCCACAACTTTACGGAGGAACAGAGTAAAGGAAATAACAGTGCAGGACTTGTAAACTTGTTTGCTTTAAAGTGTCCACACATACTTTTAAGAGGTTTTTCCGAAGACTTTCTTATGGATATTTTCTAGAATATATGGTTTAATCCGTCTTAAGAAGGTGTCCACTTGAAGGAGATAATGGCTTTAAAGATTTTCACTGTAATCTTTATGTCAAAATACCAGTAATAAGGGACCATGGAGTACTTTTTCAGAATATCTTTATTTGACTGACCAATGAATAAGTAGACTGCGCTATATAAAATGTAATGCATTTTTTAATCCAGGCGATTTTTCTTATAGCTATGGTTTCACCCTACAAAAATTTTCCTAGATATTTCGAGCTTACCTATGTTTTCTTTGCTTTGAATAATTTGTTTCAAATCATTGAATTAGCTTTTTATCTGAGTTAGTCAAAAGCACACCAGAAATAAAAGAATATTTACCATAATCGTGCGAATAGACGCCTGGATTGTTTATTAATTTTTTAGATTTTTTGAGGAGGAGTTTACAAGAGAGGGGCATTTATTGAATTTTTTTTTTTTTCAAATGTCTGTTTCTTAACAACGTAATACCCATGCAAAAATAGACAAAAATAAGGGTAGTTTTCAACTAAGCGTCCATGTTGGTAATTACTTTTCTAATAAACGCCCCACTGAGGAGGGGCGTCTATTAGAAGGGGGACGTTTGTTGCAAAAATTATTTTTTCGAGGTGGCGTTTTTTTCGAGGGGGTTTTTAATAGAAGGTAGGCTTTTATTCGAAGAGTCACGGTAAGTTTTAATAAAAATATTTACTTAAAACAGATTTAAAATATTCTTTCAATGAACCACTAAACTAGAATAATATGTGCTTGGTGGGGGGGGGGTTGGAGGATGTAAATATGAAAGGCCTTATGAAATTTTTGGTTTGTATCTCGGAACTATGTGATACTTCAAGAGGTATGATTGAGTCTTGTGTACGAACTTAGCTGGAAGTATGAAACAGACACAGGAAATAGTGAATGAAAATCCCATTCAAGAAAATCAGTAATTTCATTTAAAAGTTTAAAAATAAGAGGTATGTGCTTTCAAAGCCTACAGGAAGTTTGAACTGAAATTCAATTGAAAACTAATTTTAGTTAAATTCATCTCAACTTGTATTACTTATTTACTAGTGAGATGCTTAGACGTTCAAATTCATCTTTAAACAATATTGCGAACATTTTGTTGAAATTTATGAAAAGAATGTTTTTGATTTATAAGCAGTAGATTGAAAAATATATCATGTTGGTATCAAGGGGAAAAAATTTCAGGATTGTAGTACTGCTCAAGGTTGGGAGACACGATATTTTTTGCTTAAAGAACTTTCGTTTCTGTCAGAGTAGTTTGAATACATTCGCAATTTTTTTCTTCTTTCAATCGTTTTGATAAATGTCAATGCAATAATGTACTCGCAAGCACTTCCTATAGCTCCAAAAATTATTTTAGCTCAGAGGTTTTTTTTATTTTTCAGAGTTGGAAAATCATAGACTGACAATTGCTCCAATCAGGTTCAGCGAGTTCAGTTACCGATCTTGGATTATGTCCAAGTACTGTCGTTAGATGAACAGAGCTACTCAGAATGGTCTCGTCAAAAGATAGAGGATTGATTTATATAGAGAGTGATTTAAAAAAACCTTTTGGTATCAGCGGTATAGTTATTGAAGAGAATAGCTTTTTTAAATATTTCCAAGAAGCAGAATTTAAGCAGAATTTACCGCACGTTTGTATCATAGATATTTATATTTATTTATGACTGTAATTTTGCCGTTTTAGCAAAGAATTTAACTAGCAATAATGGTATTTACCCTATTTGGTTCCCTACCAACATCTCCCCTCACCTTGCACACTACCTTTACTGAAGTTTATCAGAAAAGTCCTTTCCCTCTTAAGATCTTTGGTTTAGTCTTGGTTTAATAATGGTTTGAGTCCCAAAATTGTAGCAACAGCCAATATTATGCATGGCAAAGATTTAAACCTAAAAAATGCCCATTTAAGTCTCACTGTCTGCCTTTTTTGAAGTAATATCAGATTTTTCTTAACTTTGAGACTTTCTCTCCTAGTGCAAATACCCAAAACGATCGGGAGGTAACAAAAAGCGTCTGGGTGACACAAATCTGAAGGGATTCTGGGATTTGGGATTTGACTTTCAGGCATTCACTCTTTGGTTTTAAAAAGGGCCCATATTAGGGCTACAATTTTAATCCATATATTGCAGGGGAGCTACAATACGTTTCGAATCAGATCTTTTCTGGATATAATGCAAAAGTTTTTACTAGTCTGCATTTACTTTTCTATATAGACTGCATTATATAGAGTGCATATTTCCTTTCTCTTAGGTTGTATTTTGCTGACATCATCGCTTTTTTCGGTCAGAAAAAAAAAATTCAAAATTTTCGAACATTTTTTACACCAAATGAAAGAACTTCATGAGTGGAGCAAAAAACATATAAAAGCTATAGTCTGAAAATTTGTGTACGCAGAGATATTTGCCATAGAAAAATGAATAAAATGCAGACCAGTAATTTAATGACCAGACTAATATTCAGTGTTATTTCAAACGTATAGCATATCCAGTTACCGTCTTCACAAAAGTATAAGTTTTTGGTGTATATCCAGTAAAACCTTTCTCTTATAAACACATTTTTATTCTGAAATTCGAATATATCTAGGATTTGAGCTACTTTGCCCTACTTTACATGGGGGGGGGATTATTTAACTCCCCAAAACTAAACATTTAATAACTCAATAACTACAAAAGTAATTGAGTTGAAATTTTCACTCTGTGACTAAAATTTAGTTGTGCATCTTTTAAAAATATTTTTTCCCCAATCACGCCCCCTCACCCCTTACCATGCCCTCCCGTTTGGGTATTGATGTAATATTTTTTATCCAATTTTCCGCTCTTTCTGCAGTAACTTGACTTATACTGATACTTTGCTGTTCAAAGTTCACAGGTGGGTAGACAACAATTTGAAAATATGTCGATGACATTCCGACGTCAGTAACGTCAAAATGACGTCATTTCTTGCAGATAACAGCATTTTTCAAAACATCGCGATATTGGTTTTTGATTGCGTCATCACCTTGTCATGTAACCACACCAAATAAAAACATATTTTTTAAATAGATTTTATTAGCTGCGACTAGTATACAAAGTTTGATCCAAAAATACAAAGTGGTTCTCAAGATGCAGCCCTAAGTCGATATCACTAAATTTTTGCTTTTCTGCAGTCTTTTAGGAGGCTCTTTTAGGTCAAAATAGATAATATTTCGTTATGCAATATAATCTACTATAAGTTTAGATCGATTTCTACTATTTTACATTTTCTGGAAAATTTTTATTGGAAAATAGCAAATTACACAAAAGACCTTGACTATAGCCTCTTTTTGACGTTTTTGATGACGTCATCAAATTGTCACGTGAGCTTAGGGGTCAATTTGTTTTAATTTTACGAAACTACGCATGTTGGTTTTTATTTGTGGTAAGTTTTATTCAATTAGGTTGAGAATTGCCAATTTAAAGTAAGGGATGGGGGGAGTAGTTTTACTCACCCCCATGCTTTTAGCATGCATAAAAAGGCTCCTGTTAAATAGGGTTAAATATGGCTAGTATTAAAGTACATAAATAGACCAGGCATCTTGGGTAAAATGTCCACCTCAAAAATTAATTTTTTTCCTCAGGTATTTTGAAGTCCTTAGATGCTTAATTAAAAAGTTTTTCTTGGTTTAATACCACACTAGCTGGCAAGGACTCTGTATGAACTTTTACCACCTCGCTGTTGTGTCATAAGTTCGGTTACAATCTACGGTCAAAAAAAATTCCTTCTCTCAAATTTCGTTATCTTTTATATGGGGTTCAAAAAGTCTTAAGTCTTGATACATTTTTTTGATATGTCACTTCTACCATTATTCATTACAGTTTAATCTAAGTTTTTATGACTAATACTTTTTTATCTGATGTTTTTTCTAGTACTTGTTGAATTTTATTTGCCCTACAGGTATCACATAACCTTTAGATCGCTATTTATTTTAGTTTTTTTTGTTCTCAACATTAAATAAAGTAAATCTAATCACATATCAAAACCACATTGGTCTAAAGATATTTTATCATGTTTAGAGTTGTGATCAGGCCGCAAATATGATTTAGTTAGGACGATCTTTCATGTTAAGTAATAGAAAGCGCATTGCGATTTTAGGCTTTTTAGTTAATCTGCAAGGTGTTATTCACACCTAGAGATTTAAAACCAATATAGCTTGCACTTGTCTTAAAGTGAAATTTTTTGTTTTAATCAGTTTACTTTTTTTTTAATTAGTTGATGAAACTAAATTTTACAAATTTCAATTTTTATGAAAACCAGAACAGCGAAAGAAACTCTAGTGGTGTAATGATAGCGATTAGCGATTTATATCATTTTTCACATAATTAGAACTCCGATCCTATGCATGCTCCTAGGCTATGCTCCTAGGCTTTTTCCTGGTAAATAGTTAATTTTGAATAATTGTTATTCAAAATTTGTTATTTTGTCATTTTCAAGAATAAATCAAGAAAAATCTTTTAATATAGGGTCAAAGGACTCCAAAATACCTCAGGAGAAAAATTAATTTTGGAGGTGGACATTTTACCCAAGATGTCTGGCCTATTTAGGTACTTAAATACTAGTCATATTAAATCCTATTTAACAGGAGCCTTTTTATGTATGCTAAAAGCATGGGGGTGAGTATAACTACGTCCCTCTCTTACTTTCAATCGCCAACTCTCAACCAAATTAAATAAAACTTACCACAAATAAAAACCAACGCTCGTAGTTTCGAAAAATAAAAACAAATTGACCCCTAAGCTCACGTGACTATTTGATGACGTCATCAAAAACGTCAAAAAAGGGTATAGTCAAGGTTTTTTATTTAATTTGCTATTTTCCAATAAAAGTTTTCCAGAAAATGAATAATAGTAGAAATCGATCTAAACTTGTAGTACATTATATTGCATAACAAAGTATTATCTATTTTGACCTAAAAGAGCCTCCTAAAAGACTGCAAAAAAGCAAAAATTTAGTGATATCGACTTAGGGCTGCATCTTGAGAACCACTTTGTATTTTTGGATCAAATTTTGTATACTAGTAGCAACTAATAAAATCTGTTTAAAAAATGTTTTTAGTTGGTGTGGTTACATGGCAAGCTGATGAATTACGTTTGTAGTTATTGAGTTATTAAATGTTTAGTTTTGGGGAGTTAAATTTACCAAACTTTTGCCTTCCCCTCAAGTATTCCATTCCACTCCACATTCATCATCCACATAATGAGCAATAGAGGTATGAAGAGAAAAAATTTGTTCCATCAAAGCATTCACTGTCGGGCTCAAGCTCGAGATCACATGGGCATGTCTATGGACTGTCGGGCCCTCCTTCAAGAATGAGCACAAGAACAAAGCTCGGTGAAACACTGTAACAGCACGGACCTCCTTACCCGACGTCGACCAGCGTGGAAAAGAAAGATCGTAAGTAATACAAGTCTTATATAGCAAATATCTAGCTCTTCTGTGAGTCGGCGAACATGAAAGACAAGCCGCTCCTTTGATGCCGCGCGAAAACAATGGATCAAAAGAAGCGACTGCAAAAAAATCAAGAGTGTAAATAAACAAGGTTCTTATATAGGTTTTTGTAAGCACTTCTTCGAGGTGGTCTACTTCAAAGAAGATCGGAGAAGGGGTGCTATGCTACAGAGAAAAAGTTTGAAGTGTCAGAAGCATGTGAAAAAATTGAAGAAAAAATCAGAAGCATGTGAGAAAATTGAAGAAAAATTGGTACTGAGGTGTTAAATACATAAAAATACGTTAACAAAAAGGTGTTAGATGCAACAAAGCATGTTCACCCAGAGGTGTCAAAGTTGTTTTAAAAAGTAATAAATAGGAAAAAGTTAGAACTGTAAGAAGCATAAAAGAAAAAATAAGAAACCCTATAATTCAGTAAGTTATTATTAATAATGCTGTCGTTTAAGACAATGAGACATGATGATCAAGTACGACACTTAAACATGTTAATTAATAATTTCCCAGAACAATTTGATACTGTGTTTATTGAATATATTGAAGGTCACAATGAAGGCATTTTGTTCGGTATTGACACTAAACAAAAGCACAAATTTGACAAAATCATCCATGTTGGACCAACTGCTGATTGTTTAGACAAAAATCAAGGTGTTGTCGCGGTGAAGGAAGCCTACGAGGGCAAGAAAGTGAATTTTATGTTCTATACGAATATGGAAGTGTGCGAATTGGTCCTTCTTATTTTTTGTCATTGGAAGCACTTCATAGAAGAATGTATGACAATCAATTGGGAAGAGTGATAAGGATATTTAATACTGGTTTATGAATTATTGACGTAACTGAATGAGTTTATTTAAAAAATTGTATGCTTCTTCAATACTGTTAATGAATTGAATGGATTTTTGTTCAAAAACTTCATCTCAAAAGCGTTATTGTACAAGTCATATTTTGAATTAAAAAATTTAAATAACAGTTTTGCGTGTCTTCCGTTTCCGTCTCTGAAGGGATGCAGGGCTAAGAAGATATTGACGAAATTGTTAATCTTCTTTTCTAGCTCGTCCAGGTGAGTGAGGTGTTGTATTGCAACAGGATAGTAAAAGACAATTCTTTCTTTGTTGATAGTGTACCTCATCTTGTCACTAAAATAAATATTCTTACCCATGATTGATGAATGGGTCTTTAAAAAGGTATTGGAAACAGACAGTATAGAATTTTCTTTCGAATTGCACAGATAAGAGTCGTCTTTCTTTAAGTTTTCAAAACTTTGAGTCATGCCATTTTTGTTTTCACACTCTGGCATTATAATATGTAATAAAATCGAATCGTTGTCCATGTTTTTTCATTTTTAAAAAGAAATTGAATCCGACAAGTGATGGAGTTTTATAGGTTTTTGGGCTTGTTATCTCCTCCACATGTTTTTTTTCGAATGCAGATTAATACAGTGTAAACAGACGATGGTTATGATTTGTATTTTACCTGGCCTGAAAAGGGATTTTACGTGGAGGCTATCACGTTAAAGATATTGATCTGAAAGAGAAAGATTTTAAGATGATGATATTTCCGTTTGATTCTACAAATAGAGATGAGCCATTTTATTTGAAATCAGTTTTAGAAAGTAAACATAAGACAATAAACTATTTTAACGATATTGAAACAACTTGTTTCATGACGAATTTTAAATTGGAAGATAACGAGTCATGGGGCAAGTTAAATATATTTATTGATTGTGATGAAAACGTAAATATTTGTGATACAATAGAATACGAAAATGTCAGAGTGTCATTTGACTAAATAAAAATTCCTTTGTTTTTGCACACTTCTTTTTTCACTCATATTTTCATTTAGAATTAGCAATATCCAATGTCAACATATTTATTGACGAACTGATGCTTTGTCACTTTGATGAGTACACTATAAGAGATATAGGACAATACGATCAATTGTTTACTTTGTTAAACAAACAACAAGAACAAAAAAAGTATTATTTCAATTTTTATGGTCACGTCAGGAATGATTCATTTGAAAATAAAGAAAATTACGCATTTACTGTCGGCTTCCATAGAAAGCGTTTGTTCGAAGGAGGAATCAAGATTACGTATTCTATGATTAATTTGGGTAATGGAGATTGTTTTACTAGGGAGGAGGATAAGGTCATTCGTTCTTTAGGAAGTAATAATTTCGGCTGTTCGGTGTGTTTTTATTGCCTTCAACACTGTTGTTATTATACTACCAAAGTATTGAACTCTCGTGGTAAAAAAAGACTTTTCTGAACTTTGTGTGAACAATTGATCGATTATTACCAGTTACGAATCAAGAGGAATATATAAAGATTTGTCAAAAGGGCTATACGACTGAAAAAAGATGGTTCGATTGCATTTACAATGAAACAGAAGAAGACCATTTTTTCTTTTATGGTCATGTCAAAGTGATGGACTACGCTAACGAAATTTATGAAAATGAAACTGACTATCGAGCCACTGTTGGTTTTTAAAAATTTCGTGACCAAAAACCTTTAATTCATTCCTAAATGGTAGATTTGATTAACGAACTTGTCGTTTACGACAAAAATGAAGTGCATCATTTTGCTTCTATTGCCAAGAAATCAATGCCTATGTGGACATAACGAAAATTTTTGATGACGAAGGCCCGACTTATGAGGACGTTAATTGCAGCAGGAGAAATTTGATTAATTATTTATATACAAATCTTAACGAGAAAATTGATAAAATAAATGTCAACAACAATAGTTGCGTAATCAGTCATATAAATAAATATATTACTATTATCGATTATATGCATTAAAGAGGCACTATCAGATTTTTGATTTTTTTTTTTTTTTTTTTTTTTTTTTTTACATAAATAGAATCTCTAATCGATGGTTATTTCAGAAAAGTATTTCCAAGGAGTTATTATTGTGAACAGGGGAGAGCACATCGCATTTTTCTTGAAACTAACTATGTTATTTAATGTTACTGTTGAAATCACCTCTCCCATCGCAGCA
>JANSTP010160225.1:0-12229 GCA_025330745.1 Cladonema radiatum | reverse complement strand
CTTTTTTCAAAAAAATTTACCGGGCTGCCAAAATTGGGCCCAAATATACACCGGGCCAGACACCGTCCAGGGCCTCAGCGGGCCACTGAATCAGGGGTGTGTAATTCTAATATAAAATATGTATTTCTGTCCTCAAAACTTTAATATCTGTATTTTGATATTATACTTCCCTTTTATTCGGGCAGTTTCTTTTACCAGTCATTTATCGAAGGGGATAACTATAATGAATAGGGATGATGTTATGAGGGAGGATGAGTTTTTAAGGAGGAATTGTCAACTCTGCAAACTGTGGAGGTGAGATTAGAAAATTTATTGTATATAGGTTTTATTAAATACTTTGTAGCCTCTACCCTGTCTGCAAAATGAAATTTGGAAAAATTTATTTATTGCATTTTACTACAATATATTTATGTGCCAATATTCCTTTCTTTAGATGAGCAAAATCATGACAATGAATTGGACTGGGGAATTCACATTTTAATTCATTCATCTGAAAAAGAAATTGAAGATTTGGAGCACAACACTGACTTGTTTTATATGAATTACGATAAGCATATGAATAAAAGAATAAGTCTTCTGCGTGGAGGTGGTATTTTGAAGAGAATGAAACTCTCTGATTGGAAATTAAGCGAATGCCCCGATTATATGAAACGTTATTATAGCCATTTCCAGTTCTTCATGTTTAATTATGGCAATAAAAATGAATCAGTTCAAGGTTTCAAAACATATCTTGAACAGAATGGCCCAGGCTTCATGATAAAAGATTATGACATTACAAAGTATATGGAGGTTTTGAAATTGGACATGATGAATGATTGCTATTTGAAGCTTGATTCTAATTTTAAAATGGATCATATTGGCGTTGAGGCAAAAAATAGGTGTATGTATTTCATTAAAATATTTAAGGGGGAAACATTGAGCCAACTAAAAAAGATGATTGAAGATTGTGCAGACTATATTCGCTTATTTTCTTTTGTACACAAAAAAGAGCTAGAAAGAAAAGTTGCGTGTCTTCTGCCATTAATTGTTATCCCAGATAATATGAATAATTTGATACAGGAAATTGGGCTCAGTTGTGCTTCTTGTAGTGAATTTTTGATTACCAATAGTCACTTCTCAAGTTTCAGCCAAAGTTTGCAAGAAAAATTGAGACAAAAAGTTAACCAGATTGTTACTAGAGAAACTTGGGAAGTATTACTCAAATATGATTTCAAGCAATTTAAATTTGATCTAGCAATTATATTTGGATTTATGGCTATGCGAGGTGGAAATTTGATTCCAAATCTAACTATAGACGTTTCTGAACAGATCGATAATACAAAATTACTACTTTCTGCAGAGCAAATAGAATTTTTGAATTCTGAAGATCAGCGTGTGTTGTTAACTGGCGGGCCAGGATCAGGAAAATCAGTTCTTGGAAGACTGGCAGTGCAAAGGATTGCTTTAGACTCTCATGAAAAATTTATTTATCATATAAATTGTGGGCCATCACAAGATTTGACGAATGATATGAAATTGTTTAATGAAAATTTCAGCAATATTTTATGTTTCAGTATGAATGAATTTACGGGTGGTACAAACTCTCTTCTTGATGTATTTGAAATTATTAAAAACAAGCACTTGGGTGGTTGGGACAAAATCCACATAGTTCTAGACGAAGTTTCTCTTGAAAACATGAGCGAATCAAGCGTTCGACATCTTGTTCAACTGTTAGGAAGGCCCCCTTTCAAAAAAATGTTTTGCTTGATCATCTGTCAATCTATGTCAAAACAACGTTTGTTGATAAAAGATGGAGATGTCAAGAAAATGTTTTTGAAACAATCAGATATTTTGAGAGAGAAATGTGGTTTTACATTAAAGATGCTAACTGAGCGTTATCGAAACACTGCAAAAATTGATGCCATTGCTAAATATGTTGCTGAGGTGTTATCAGATACTTCTAATAAATTCGATGTTGGGATGTTCGACAAATCTTCGCCACCGCAATTCGACTCGCCAGGTTTTTTCAGTTCCATAAAAGATTGGTTTACCAGTTTTTTAAACAACTCAGAATATCATTCTGGAGAAGCAGTAAAAGAGGCTAGAAGAGAGTTCATTGATGAAAGAATAATAGCAGATGAAATTAGCACCAGTAACTCAAATTTAGATTTGAATTTTAAGAACATTACAAATAATGGGATACAAACTCAAAGCAAGAACTTTATTGAGAGTAAATATTCTTATTATTACAAAGGTTCAAAAATAATACATGAAATTGAAGGTACTACACCAAAACTGTACTATCCCTTCCAAGAAGATACACTTTATGATGATGGTGAAAAAATATTAAGATTTCAGTTGTGTTTCAAGAATATGATTGAGACACACACTCTTAAGATGGATGATCATGTTGTTATTATTCATTTAGAAGAAAAAATCCCAAAGAGTCTTTCATTAGCTTTACTTGCATTAGAGAAGTTGGACAATTTAAAGTTTGTTAACTTATCTGTTAAAAGTGTACTTGATGTTCAAGGATTTGAGTATGAAAACGTCATTGTTTTTGTAGATATTTCAGAACTCCATATGCAACATTATTTGGTGGAGGCAATCACCCGATGTAAATGCAATCTGTTATTCCTTGTTGATGAAGGCAACTTGAAGATACCAAGGCAGTTTCATAAAATATTTCAGGAATTGATTAAAAGAAGATGGGTTGAAGTATTTTCGAGTCAAGATTGCAATTTTAGCGAAGAGCAATTGATCAGAACTGTTGGATTTTTACAAGACAACAGTTATAATGACAATAGAGGTCCGGGCTTTTTCATAAAAGATATGTGGTTCGTCAGAAAGTAAGTTCAATTTCAGAAACTTCGATTTTGTTATGTTTTGATCGTTGAAAAGACGAAATGTCTTTAACATTAAAGATCTGTAAACTAAAGCATAAAAAGATTTTAAAAGCTGAGAAAAACTTACTACTTATCTAGAATACAGGAAAAACTACCACAGGAGGAACATTATATCATAAATAGCTTATGTGATAAATAGTCTTCAGCTGCTTAAATATAACATTAGATTACATATGCATCAAGAAATATACAGGGTGTCCCAAAAAATTTGCCGTCATTTCGCAGGCCAATAATTTTTGCAATTTTTGTTGAAATGACCTCAAATTTTCACAACTGCTGTAGAAATAGGACAAGATTTTATGTTTAATGGTTGACGTGTATCCCTTATCAGTTTGAGAAATGCCTTTCACTTCAAAAGAATAGTCATTTTGCGTGTTGGAATATGCTCTAACACAGCCACCCAAGGCTATGCAGCGTGCCTTCTTTTCAAAATTTGCTAAACATGCACCAACTAGTCAACAGCCAAAACAAATAAATGCAGCTTTTTAGTAGCCATTGTGAACTTATATATTTTGTTTACAACTAGGTCTATGACAAAAACTAGTAGATTCTTTTCATTTTTTCGATTTTTTGAAGACCAATTTTGCATGTTGAAAAATTTGTAACTAATAAGAAGAAGACGATCTTTTTTTATGGAGTGTATTAAGTAATTCAGGAAAATTGGTTTTGATAATTGCTACTATGTCTGTCTATGATGCTCTTATGCTATGAAGCCTTTAATGCTATGATGTTTATGACTGCTATTACAACTATGGTGACATGTATGTAACAACCAAGCTAGCAAGCTAGGAAAAGATACCCCTAGCTACGTACTTTATTGTTATTGAATTTAAATTTTTAGATATTTGAATAAAAATTATAAATCTCCTTGCAGTGTTGATCAATTTGTTTGGAACATTTCCCGTATCATTTTAATGAATAAATTTAGAACGAAACAAATTATTGATTTTTGTACAATATATTTCATGCTCAATGGGGCAAGTTGTTTAGCTTTATGTCAGATATTTGCATGGTGATATGCAACTACAATATTGTCCTGGCTTGCAGGTTTTCAGTAGCTTAATACAGCTAAACTTGTTTATGGCATAACAATTTGTTGATAGTTTAGGCATTTTCTCTTCGCAGATCTTTACAATTCAATGTATCTTAAGGTTAATTAAATAATTTTTTGTTATCTTTTTTTGCATATTTTACTCTGTTCCTTTTTTTATTTTCAATATCTTTGTTTTGAATACATCTTAAATGTGAATTGTTTATATCTAGGTTTTATCCCTTAAAATAAGCAAGTAGGTAAGTAAATATATTTCTTTACCAATACTATATACCATCAAAAAAAATGATGGCATATCAGTAAGGGGTAGCATTTGGTTTGGACCAAAAACAAAATTCCCCACAAAAACAAAGAAGAAAAAATTTAAGTGAAGCGGATTTTATCGGATTAAGGCCATATTTACGCTTTTAAAGGGTTTCATAAGACCATTTGTAGCCTTGAAGCGAATGATTGTTTAAAATAGGAGGCACTTCAGAAAAAATGATGATGTCATCGTCTTGTCACGTGATATGAAACTCATTTCGAGCATAATGTAATAATATTAAGTTGTTTTGTAAGTTACCAAGGTTTCATTAGATTATTATACGTTCTAGAAGTCAAATTTTTGAGACCCCGACCCCCTGTTTTCATATGTGGTTAGCAGAAAACCCAGTCGTTTAAGGGTTAAGGATTACAGGCCTGAAGTTTGGCTAAAAAGTTCCTCACTTAGTTTAAAAAAAGTCAAAAGTCACAGGATCCATGCGCCTGTGGCGTAAGAGCTAACTGTTAATTTTATCCCCAGCCACCCTCTTCATGGAGTGAACACACTGTTTGGATTGAATTCAATTTATATTTATTTTATCATGCTTCCAATCATCTCAAACATTGTCATTTCAAATAAACCAGCTCATTAAAAAGCACTAAACCACCCATTAATTCAAAACTATGGTTAAATATTCAAATGCAAAAAAGGGCGCAATCTTTTAAAATCTGACATTACTCCCTGGTTTTACCCCAAAATAACCCCCTTCCATGAAAATATAACCCATTTACCATCCCATTTCTCTTACTAGACACTTATACCAACAATTTAGTGTAGGTGCACCAAAGTCTAGACAAATGTGATATTTTAGTAAATATTAAACTTGTCTAAATGCTGAATTTACGTAACAAGTTCTCGTTGTCAATTTTTAATTATTCTATTGCATTCGATTCTATAAAATTTCATTCCTATAGTTTCTTCACAAAATCTTAATTAGTCCAAGTTCTTTTACTTTAATTATTTTTGGGATCAAACAAAGTATGACCTAATGTTTTGTGATTTTCGATAAAATTTATTACCACACATTTGGAGACTAAGGTCATGACCAATACCAGTTCATTGTAGCCATAGTAGCAGGGTGTTTCAGTCTAATCGTTCAGAGATAGACTGCAAAAGTTTTTGTTCTTTTATAGCAGATATTGAAAATTTATTGAAAAGTAGTTTTATACGATGTTGCTATTAAAGTAATGAGTAACAAGTTTATTAGCGTATTATACAGAAAGGCTCAAGAAAAGGGTAGTCATTAGTATTCAAAGTTTTATTGTCATTGTTATGTTTATTCCTCGTTTATTCATATTGGGAATTTTATGCATCTTCCAGGAGGGTCATTCTTTTAGTACACAACACCATGTGTAATTTCTGGTTTTCGGGGCTTTCAGGCTAACACCACCACACTCTGCCGTTAATACATAGTGTACTATCTGTTTTCAATCTTTGTAAATACAGACACCACCCTCAAAATCACTCTTTCGCTTTGAAGATTCTTGATTGTGTTGGATAAATTCACTAAACCATGGATTCAACAAATACATCATGTCCAGAGCATGCAAACAAGACTGTTGAAGGTGTTTATAAATGTTATATGGAGTGTAAAAAAGCACAATATAAGAAGTGTTTTTAGATTCCTTTCAGAGGAGTAATATTAGGTCCATTCATTTGTTGAAGATATAAAATCATTGTGTTATTGGCACAGACCGACATAATACTTGTTTATAGTAACTTCTTATAAAAAGACTAATAAAGTTGGCATGGAATAAGAACTAGCAATAATTCAAAACTCAAATAAGCCCTTGCTAATTGTCTAAGGGTCATTCAAATGCTGCCGCAAATGGGCTACTAATACCTTTGGTTTTATTTCAGCTATAATGAAAACAGGCAAATAAAGGGGAATAAATAGACAAATTACATAATACCAATACAATTATTTAACTGTTTTGTGGTTATGCACTTAAGACAGCTCAATTCTCTCACAATTAAATTGTCATTACTACAATATGAAAAAATAAAATTCCAAGTTTTCATGTGGTGACAAGTATTAGCATATTGGCAACTAAGCCATATAGGTGGATTATAAAATTGGAGCAAATATTTGGCATAATTTATTAGGATTCTTATTTGCGTGTGAAAACAACACCTCGTTGTAGTGATCGATAAAAATAAAGAAGAATGTATCAATTTTTAAGCCTTAACCCTTAAGGGACCAATCCTGGACTAGGCCGGAAATGAGAGTGGCAAGGGGCAAAGCAAAGCACCTAAGGCCGCTGCTTGGGGCCTAACTTAAAGGAAATTGAATGCTCTTTCCAATGATACCAAGGCTTTAGTTTTCAAGGTATGGCAAGTTTTATCCTTAAATGTTTTCTTTTGAAAATACCTCATTTGTAAAAATAGCTGGCCCTGTAAGCGTTAATCTTGCAGCAGTTTGAAAAAAAAGCTTTCTAAGAATTCTATTGTTTTCATTACTTTTTTTAAATCATTTTGATTTTACTTCTTTTGAGCTTCATTTGATCCATAGCTGCCAATAGAAGAAAATATCGTTTTCATATGGCAAAGTTTACATTGGCTGCAGACTTCTGGAAAAAATGATGAAATATTGCAGTTGATACACTTTTTGCTTACTTTTCCAACTAAAACAATTGTAGATACCACCTGAAATTGCAGTTAGTACACATTTGAACTAACTGATTTTCAGAATTTTATGAGGTATACCGCTACCGTTCTAGTTGTCATAGTGTTTCAATTGACTGAATGACCCTCCCTGCCTCTTTCCAATGTTTAAAATGTCAAAAAAAAAGACGTTAAATATTAGCCTATCATGCTAAAAAATTTGAATTAAAGATTTTCTTTCTTTTTTTTATAACCATTACATAAAAATTACAGCCGGAATAATACGATGACTAAACAAGAGTATAAGGTGAAGAAGGATTTGCTGAAAGAAAAATGTCAAGCAACCTGAATAAAGAAAGGGCTTTCAAAGCGACTAGTTCTTCAAGTATTTAATAGTGGCTTCTAACATGTTTTGATTTTTTTTTTTGAAAAAGAAAGATTGCCACGTCCTTATAGAAGAAGTTCAGTTTTTCAGGAATCTGACAGTATGTGGAAGTCATTGCAAGTAGATGCTTCTACTTCAAGTAGGTGTATGCGACGATGAGAGAAATAGCTACAGTGCAGTAAGAAATGACTGGTGTCTTTGACTTCTAAACTACATGAACATTTTAGTAGTGTCATTAAAATCGTGGTTAAATTTATGATGACTTGAATGAGATAATTAAATGCAAATTCTAGTACCGAGACACAATCCTTTTTGATCAAATACATTAAAAGTTCGTTCTTTTACTATGAATAAATTCAATGAGCTTCCTTCCTTTTAAAGTGCTTTACTTAGACAAATTGAATTGTCTAATTTAGTCCATTCATTGTTTGCTCTTGGGACAAAAGAGTTACTGTAGTGGTACGGGGGAGGGGCATCAGTGCCAAAATTATTCTATATTTTTTATGTTATTGTCATTTGGAACACCTCAAAATTTGAAATTTTTGATGGAAAAATACATGATAGCACCTATAAATTAGCATGTTAAATTCTGTAATATAGCATAATAAGTTGGAAAAATAACTGTAATAAGTTTTATTTAAGTTGTAACATAATACATTTTATAATTTAGCGTCACAAATTTCATTTCAATTAACATAATAAATTTTGTAAATTAACATGAATTCTGTTCAAATTAGCAAATAAATGTTTTGAAAGAGTATCATGAATTATTATGAAGATAAAGTCTTGATTCTTAAAGCGGCAATGTCAAGCAAGCCGCAAGTGAGTTACCGCTGAATGAATTTTTTTTCTGAAAGTGTAATAAAACGTTACGTTATATTATCTGTTTACGCTCGCTTGACATTGTCGCTTTAACAATGTGATAAATTTTGTTAATTCTTATACAACAAAATTTGTAAATTAGCATCAAATGTAGCTGTGAAATGAACTCTCTCTGGACCCGGATTTTCTTGAATTCTCAGAACATTGGCCAAGGAGGGATTGGGGAGCTACAGATCTCTGTTCTGTAAAGTTCTTTTACTAGATTTCTGTCCAAAGAAAGTCTAACCTTTAAGGAACAAAACAAGCCGAAGATAATTTTATGACTTCAATTCTAATTGATGACATCATCACTTCTCTAAAATAGTACCTGAAAATATGGAAAAAATTCTTCAAACCTTAATCCTGTTTAAGCTGGGTTTTTTGAGGATCAATGTTAATAAAACATGGTTCGCACTTAAAACAACTCTTCTTGAGCATAACAAAACTCTTTTGGTACGATGAAAGGCGTAAATTGGAATGACGGTTGCACAAAACTGAAAAAAGAGGCCTAAACTTTGAAGGCCTGGTTCTCAGGATCTACCAAAGCTTTTTTCATGCAGTTTTTATCAAACATCTTAAAATATAGTAAATAATAAAGTTATAGTAACTTTAAATAAGATTGGAACAAAAAATGTTTTTTAGGTGAGGTTTTTACTGCATACCACATTATAGTTCCAGTTTCATATACGATACGATTATTTCATAAATCATTTTGAAAACTGGGC
This sequence comes from Cladonema radiatum, assembly GCA_025330745.1. NCBI lineage: Eukaryota > Metazoa > Cnidaria > Hydrozoa > Anthoathecata > Cladonematidae > Cladonema > Cladonema radiatum. Next base: position 3,417 of record JANSTP010160225.1, on the reverse strand, counting down.
TCTTTTGCTTTTTTTCCGAAAAAAGTTGAGCGACGTCAAAAGAGTCGATGAAACCTTGGTTGCCCCGGCGGCTTCCTAACATTTGAGCATATTAGCTCCAAAATGTTCGTAATAAAATTTTATGAAAAGTCATAAAAATCAGGGCATTATCTATAGCAGCTGTAGCGTTAATATTGAAAAACTAGAAAAGGGGATGGAATCTCCCCTTCGTCCAGGTAGAGTTGAATGCAAGGTTGCAAAATAATATAATGATGCTTTGCGCAATGAATATAATTATGCAGTGATGCATCCGCCACCATACCTTCGTGATAAACCTATGAAAATTTGAACAACTTAAAGGACAACGCTCCTAATCAATGAGAATGCCTCTTACTGCTCCAAAATTTATATTGTCCTGGCTAGATGTCCTAAATGGACTCCTTTTCCTGTCAGCCAAAGCAATGGACGTGGCGATTATAGATGTTAGATGTGTTATTTTCTTGAGAAAAACATTCTTTTTTCTGAGTTATGAAGGTGCTAGTAGTAGCACAGCGCAATCTTTGTTCTTGAACGTCTCTAGAATATTCTAGAGTATCTGCCTACCTGTCTCAAAATTTCAATTAGAATTGTCCTCAAGTATATCTAAATAATTAGTGGTCGCCATAGTAACGAAAGGGTTGACAGTGGTTTAAAAATCGCAAGAACCATATAAGGTATATGTGTATCAATTTGGTTACTGAACGTAATACACAAGTGTGGTTTGGTTGTAAAATTCTAACAAATTAGACAGGACATATGGTCTGACAATCTGACAAATTACCTAATGTTTGTTTTCCCTCTTGATTCTTGTTCTTGATGACTTGTAGATTCAAAATCTGCCAGACACCATTTTTCTAAGACCTCCCTTAGTCACGTGTGCTGATGACGTCATCAAAGAAATTTCTTCGAGTTGAAGGAAAACCAAGTATACCAATGGATTGCACATTGAAAGCTGAACAATTTTCATAACCGGTACTTTTGATGAAAATCAAAGGATAAAGAGTTATGGCCTTTCAAACTTTTGTAATCCAAGGGGTAATAATAGGAAAAAAAGTACGAAAATGACTAAAATAGTGCCGAAAATGATGTAAAACTAATAAAGTTTTCAAAAACGTTAAGTAACAAAAATTAGAAACTCATTTAAAGTATGAAATATCACAGAGAATTTCTGCTTTTTCTCATGTCTTTTTTCGCATTTAATGTGTCGTAACAAATGCAAATCACTTGTTTATATTACTACAATATTTGAGCATAGTTTTGATTTTGCAAGTTTGAATATTTTGATGTGAACTGCGATATGTACCAATTAAGAAAATACTATTTCTTGGCGTCTTTTTCCAAATAAATGCTCTATATAAATAAAACCTCTTATATTTTATATAGAGCTCTTATATATCTCTTTTATAGCTTGGTTTGTGATAATAGCCGAAATTTTTTGTGACTTTTCCTAAAATGTTATAATAAACATTTTGACGAAAAACATTTTCAAAAAAAACCGGATTCGGCGGCCATGTCAGCTGATTTTCGTACGCCGGTAGGTAAAATTTTTGGACCAAAACCCGAAAAACCTAACTTTCAGCACAATTTTTCAAAAACCAAGATATATGAAACAAGATTAAAAATGTGGCAATTTGGTGAAAACCGCATAAAAAAAGCTCTTTTCGTTCAAATTTTATAAAAGATCAAATTTATTTTAGGGTTTTCCCCGATTCTCAGCAAGGATTGGATTGAAACGTCAACAATTTTGCATTGACGTCATCAAACTATTTTAGGCTCATTTTGTTCCTCATAAGTTGTACTTACAATGTGCAAAAGATCGTTCAAAAAATCATTCTAGAACCGGAGTTATGGGGAGGGGCAGAATCCCCCCTGGGGCTAGGAAATCAAAAAAATCCCGGTCCAGATAGGGTTAACAAGGGCCCCTCCAGAAGGTGGAAATAATAATTTTGAGGGTTTGATGGCGAATTTATCATTAAAAGGCATTAAATTGTGCAAAAGAGTAGAAAAAAATTGGTTTGGAAGTGCATTTTCATATTCAATAACTGAAAATTTATAATTTTTTGAAAAAAAAACAACTAAAAAAGACACTTTTTTTGCATACCATGTTGCAAAAAAGTGATGATGCTATCAGATATAATGACGTCATGAAAATGCTTTTGGTGCATTAGATCCACAAGAGATTGTATTTTATTCAGGCAAAATATCATATCAAAAAAGTAAGAAGATCCTGATTTACAAAGGGGAGGGGGCGGGAAAAAAGCCCTTTCCTGATAGGGTTAAAACCTTTTTTGAATAATCAACCTGTAAATTAAGTTAAGTTTTCTTTATTTAGTATAGAAAGAGCTCAGATACACCATCTGGTGGCCTATATAAACCGATGCACCCGGGTCTTAACGTACTTTGTGCTCCCATATGTGCCTCCCATTTGTGCCTACAAAGTTGCTCTACTAAACAACCTGAGAGTGTGCTGCCTTAAGGATTCAAACTTCAACTTGTACGAGCCTTTCATTGGATTTTGCAGTTAAATTATTACCACTACACTACCTAAAAAACTTATAAAACCTTCTTAAACTTCGAAACAATACAAAAACTATGAGAAATAGCTAGAGCAGTAGATACTTAAAAAATTTGAATAACTTATATTCATTCAAAAACCAAATTACACCAGGTCGATTACACCAGACTAGCTTGTTTGTAGATTATCGTAGCCTTGTTTCAGAGTCAAAAAACTGATTCAAAACATGTTTAGAAATCGAAAAAGTTTGCAAAAGGGGGAGGAGGGGTGGCCGCACCCAACGATCCCCCCCCCAACGTCCCTGAAAGTTAACAGTGATATCCTATACGTTTTTTAGGCAATCAGCAATGACTTCGAATTTTTGGAAACAACTTTCAGTACTAATGACGAAGATACACTTTTTGCTTCAGCAACTCGTTATTTAGCTGTTCCAACAAAAATGTAACAAGAACCCCCTTTGACACAGTGATATTATTCGCCAAGAACAGATAATCTTAGATAAAGTATTGGCGACAGAACAAGATTAACCCTTTTTAAAAGCTAAACTCTTCAGAAAATACAAATTTTTTCTAAATATTCCCCGGAGATTTTGTGCAAGCAACTGGCAAGCAATTTTTAGAATTGAAATGCCTACATTTCAAATGGTCGTCAATCATCTCTCAAAGTTTCATTGTGGTAGTATTTCTGGTAACAAAGCTTTTAGTAATAATAATGATAATAATAATATCTCTTTACTTGGCAAAGTAAAACAAAATATACAAGATAGATAGATAGATAGATAGATAAAATATTTATTCACCGATCGACACTGATCTATGTATACAACAATATGGCAACATCAAAGTAAAATATTATATTGATATCATAGTTATCAAATAACGAAA
>JANSTP010160114.1:0-12230 GCA_025330745.1 Cladonema radiatum | reverse complement strand
AATGGGGAAAATGTTCAATACCTTCACCTCTGACTTGCCTTTAGTGACCAAACTTGGTACTTCAAATGGTTCTGCATTTTTGGGGGCCATTTTTGACAGTTTGTTGTTGTGTCAACGGCTTATGACATCATTAAAAATTCAATTTTCAAAATTTTCTACAACTATGACAATGGCCTATGATGTCATTGAAAGCATTGGGATCGCGCCGCGATTCCTTTCTCGACTGCGCCAGCAGGCCTAACTGTCGTCATTAAATGCTGGATTTATTGGCAAGGGATCGCGCAGCGAGCCCTTGCTGGGACTGCGTCAGCAGGCCAATACAACGCTTCAGTGTCGGGCGACGCTGCGTGCAGCTAGTGGTTTATTAATTAATAGTGGTGATATTAATTATCATTAAAGGTAATCTACGCTTTCCAAAAAGAGGGAAAAATAAACCTTCTCTCAAACTGAAAATATACAATATAAACATAAAAACTGATAAATCTACATTAAAGGACTAAAACTTCCAACTTTTGTTTTCTCGATTCGAGTGCTTGCTGCCCTTGCCGACTGCCTTGCCGAAAAAGTGTTTTGAAAAAATACCCCCACGAATCAGTGACGTCATTGCTTTCCAAAATCCACATTAGCTTTATATTTACTTTATAAAATATGAGCAGAAAAAAGTTAAAAACAAAAGCAATAGATAATTATTGTTTTGATAATTGCGTGAATTAACAAAAGTGTAATTACAGTACTCGTGCTCTCAATAATGTTTATAAAAATACGAGTTGGTATTTTTTAGCAGAAGAGTCCTGGTTAGGAACGTGATGACATCAATCATTCGCATAATAAGAAATACAAAGAAATACAAATGCTTCATCAGACCTTGATAAACATAAGATATTTCCTTATCAAATTACTCCTCCCAATACGCATTTGAAATGATTTAAACAATATTTTTCTTAAGCTTACATTACCTTCAAGGTTTCTTCCTTTTTCAATTACCTTGGTCGGGAAGTAAAAATACAAGGCATAGGTGGCTTTGCATAGAGATTTTAGTAGACCTTGACCTAAACACAAATAGCTTATGACTGGCACAAAATAAGAATCTGAAATGCTTGTAATGACTCATTTTTTCATGTAGTGATTTTCCAAAGATAACTACATTGACTAGAGAATATTCATTTGTTTATAGATTTTTTTCTGATGTTCCAATCAATTATAGTGAAAAACCTTCGTTCAAGGTATGTGCATACATTTTTTAAATGCAAGTTCTCTAATTTCTCATTGTGTTTGAACTAGTACTACTTGTACTGAAGCTTGAAACGTTTAAAGATTTGTGTGTCCTTCAGTAAGGCCTTACTTTATTGGCTTATGTTAGAAACTAGAACTTATGCCATTTGTATTGTTCAGTCATGTTTGAAAATGTTATTGTTCTGTTTAATATGTTAAGGTGAACAAGTTAAAAGAAGCATTAAAAGAATCAAAAGATGCTATCGAATCTCGTTTGAAAGATGATCAGAAAAAGGTAAGGATAGAAGTTGTATTTATAAGCAACGCCTCAGTGGAGGGAATATCTACTCACAACACTAGCTTGATTAAAATTTGTATGTAAGATTCTCTTAGCTTCTGTGGATATCTTCTGGATATATGGGGCATGGGTTTGTGCTCTGAAAAGGGCAAAAAAGTGATCGGTTTTGTATCAACATTAAACTTTTTTGATGATTTCGAATAAAAGTTTTAAAAAATAGGCAAACTCTCAGTGCGACTATTGCACTCCTGAAACCTCTGATAAATAACCTGCTTGTAGAGGTTTTTTTTGGATATGTGAAACAGTTCAAGAAATCTTTTTCGTAAAATAAAAGTTCTAGTTTTAAGATCAGGACATAATCATAAATCGCTTGGTTTATGTATATTCTTGAGTTAAACAGATTTTTAGAAGGAAGAGAGGACATTTTATTTGTTTTGAAGTCTTTTTCTTCTAATAAGAAAAAATTTAAGAAATATGAATACCTCTTCTCACACACTTACCCCTGATTTATTTAAGGCAAAGTTTATTCAAGGTCCTGATGTGTAACTTCATGGTAGTCCAGTGGTTTTAGACAACCAAAAGTTTTTTTCAAATGGTTTGATTTTATGGAATTGGTTCTTCAGATTTGGTTGATGTTTTTAATCAATGTTTCTTATTTTAGTATCGACAATTTTTACGATTATCTAAAGCTCGCTCTGAACTCCTATCAGAGGAAGAAAAAAGAAAGCGAAAAAAGTCTGCAAAAAAGGTGTGCTTCTTATCTTTGGTTTTTAAAGAAAGGATTTTGTTTGAATGAGTAAGTTTTGTTTAGCCACTCTTGGGCAACAGGCATGAAACATCTCTTTCAGCCACCGAAATGTGATTTCCAAGATGGTCCCATATACACTCCATTGCTGGGCTTAGGACGCCCATATGTGGCCACGATTATTTCTTGAAGGAAAATATTTTGCTTGCTAGACAACTGAGGCATGCAATTGGACTTGGAACCTTAAGATTGGCTGCTCGCTGCTCTGCCACCTTTGCTACGTGCCCTGCTACTGCTTTCTGATTTCTGATTCTAAATTCTGTCATTGTTTTAACATTATTCTCATTCGAAAAACAATATTTATTTGTAAATACCATACAGCAATGACAAAGTTTTGGTTAGGATTCAGTTTTAAAAACACAATTAGAATTGAGTTCTTGTGGCCATTTATAGGCCCCATAATATCTCTGGAAATATCCCTAACCTGTCCTTTACTGGTATGTACTTGAACGACATTAAATGTTTTTGAATTATATACTTTGCTTTTATTTGCAGAATATGTCTTTCAGTTTTTTTCATTAACAAATGATAAACTTGCAGTATTTACATAATAAATGGCTCTGTTAATGGCATAACTTTGTTACATTAATATTCAAGTGTCTTTTACACTGCATTGGAGGTAAAAATTTTATTATTTATCTAAGAAACCATCAACAGCCGATGAACCCCCGAAATCACCAAAAGGAACTGTGAGTCAAACTTCATCAGGTAAATTTTTTTCTAAATTCATTTTTAAACTGAAAGTATTACATAGTTGTGATGACTTTCAGAAATAATGCAACTCTTTTTACAAATATTTCTAACACGCTAACCCTCCTAGCCCTGTTTTTTAAGTACTTTAATTTTACCTTTAATTTTATAATATGATGATAATTTGTAATATCAGGCGCCCTTTTTTCTCTAATCCTAAATTTGATTATTATCTCTGTAAGGGAAATGAGCTGCTAAATTATTTACATAGACTGACATTTTGAGATTGCCAGCCTGGCCATAAGAGATACGCCACACGCGCACACCCCCATTCACATCTCTGTTCTTGCAGCAGTTTGGCTGCAAATCTCCTTAGACAATGAATACTCGTCATTCCAACAAGTATTTGGTATAAATGTTTACAAACACATTCCTGCAATCAATTTGAGGAGAATGATGACCACGTGCCTTGTGATTTTCTTATGACTAGATCTGGATTCTAAAGAGAGAGGACATAATTTACGAGTCAAGCCTCATATAAAGAGCACTTGTATAAGACGACAACCTTTTGAAGCAATCACTTTTCGTTTGTTCCAAAGTGCATTTTCTATTACATAATTTATTACAAAAAGAACAAGTCTACAAATTTTGGTGTGTTAAAAGTGGTTGTGTTACGTAGGGATCTCTGTGTAAATTCTTCTGATTGAACAAACTGCTGCTTATAACTGTGCTTTGATATTGACTGACCCTGCTTTCAGGAAAGAAAACTTAATTACAGTAACTTAGCCCTAAATTTGTCTAAATTCTTGGCATCCCAGGATAAATTAGTCAATTTTATTTCATGCCAAGTGATAGTATCTTTTTTGTGTTTTAGCTCTCCATTGACACACACATACATACACCACTTAAAGACATGCAGGGTATACACTAACATTTCATATTAACATGCATGATTCAAACTTTACGTTTTTACTAATTCGTCACTTATTCTATCTGAGCATCCTTCTCTGCACTTTTTTCAGTCTGCTTGTTTCTTCAAATGTCTTTTTTTGCTTTATCTATGAAGGTACTCTACTCCTCTCAGGGTGAATGGAGGGTTAGATTAGGGAGTTTTTTTGGGCTATTCGTTATTTAGTTTTTGTAGCATATAGCCATTATCTTTGATCTTTTTTTGAACCTGATTGGCTTATATTTACTCTTTCTGAAATTAAGTTTATAGAAAATCTTTAAAGTATAAATTTGTCAATTTAAAGTGCCAATATCAGATATCCCAAAAGTGAGTCTTTGTTGACATGAATTTGTCCCATGTGATGGATTTAGCATTATATTTTATTGATATCAAAGCTGCTCTGATATTGGCTCTATGACATTAAGTTAACATTGAATTGTCCTCTTTCTACTACTAACTTTTGCCATGCATGAAACATTAACACTAATGCATGAGTATTGTTTTTGTTCCCAAACATGTATATTATATACATTTTGTAGCTCCTAAAGCACCACCACCACCACCTGCACCAGCATCCGCACCCGCTCCGCCCCCACCACCACCACCAGCAAACAACACCAAAGCTTCACAAGGCGTAAAATCATCGAAACCACCTGCATCGTCAGCTGGACGTGGTGCACTTCTTACTTCCATATCATCATTCAAGGGCGGTTTGAAGAAAACCCAAACCAATGATAGAAGTGCTCCACGAGTGTAGGGATATGTATTGTTTGTATTGAACATGACCAGTCTCAATGTTTCATTTAACAACAACCTGTGTTTAGTGAGCTGCATACAGTACGGTCTGTTTATATTGAAAAGCTTTGAGATAACGTTTGAATTAATCAAGAAAAATGTCAGTCTTTTAAGAGATGACCAGGTTTTTGTTTTTTGTAATCTAAATATTGTTTTTTGCTTTTAAATTTGCTGAGTAACATTTTTTCATAATAGTGAGAACTAAAAATGTCCCATACCTCAATTTTTTACTCAATTCACTAGTTTTTATATATAACTTTGGATATTATAAAGAAAGAAAGAATATATTATCTATGACAACTTTATGTGCTAAAATCTTTATTGTAATAATTTTTAATTTGTTTTAATTATGTTTTGTGGGAAGGGTGGAGTTTCGTTTTACCATGTCAAGGTGATAATATAGTTTATAATTTGTTATTTCATTTTCCTGAATGAAAATTCTCGTCATATTATTTTGATAGTCAATAAAATGCTGTCAGGCCTTGAAAAATATTTCTCTGCGTGCCCTGAGAGCGTGCTACCAGCATTTGTAATAAAGCCAGTTTCGTGTGCCGTTTTTTCCAGGAACATAAAAAGATTTTGCATGCACTGTAGGCACCCTCTCCGAGTAGGGCACCTAATTTGCAGAGTTAAGTTAGTAGTATATCAATAATATTTCAGTAAAATCCTTTTGAAATTCAATAAAATGTTTGATGCAATCTAAAAGTGTAAAACTTTTTGATATAAATAGTCAAAAAACAACGACAATAAGTTTGTTCAAAAGATATTTTGTCAATTATTAGAAGATCTGTCTTTAGAAAAATGTAAAGTTTGGTGTATTCACTTTATTTGTTTGTTTCTGTTATCGTCTTGTTATGCTATACAATATATATTTTGGTACAATTAATTATAGGCTATTTTCCAAGGTCATTGCAAGTATTGTAGTAATGTGATTCAGCTCACAATTACTTGTATGAAAAAATTTGCCATTATTCGATAACATGCATGCGATTCTTTGAAAGTCAATATCTTGCAGACTAATATCTTTTCCTTCACAATAAGCAGTTTTTTTCTTCAGTTGTCAAAAGTTGTAAAAGGCACTCATTAAAAACCAAAAATTTCAGTGGGACAAAATTTTGGTGAAAAGCTTCGCTGAAATTTAATTCAACCGAAATGTCAAATGTCCCACCGAAATTATATCCACTGAAGTTTTTCTGCCAAACTTTTAAATGCTGAAATTTTTGTTTCTTAATGTAGGCAAATATCCAAGCATTGTAGGAAAAGTTACAATAAATTGTACATCAATAAATTGTGTAGTGTAACACGACCTTTAGATTGTATAATATTAGAAAAAAATATTTCTTTATGCAATGAGGTGAAACTATCATTGATTACAATATATAATTTATATTTTAGTTACTATAGCAACATTCTTTTCTTATGTTTTTTTGCATTTACTATTTTTTTTGTTTCTTGGATTTTTTTAAATAATATTTTTAATCAAAATAAAAACCTATATACTATTACTCATTTTTTCTTGTATTATATGGTTGTTTTTCCCTCTCTCTCAGTGATAGTCGTAAAGGTGAATATTCTTAGAAAACCCTAGTTTTTTAAGTACGTTTGTTTTTTATTGAGTACGTATGTATGTGCTTACAAGGATTTGTTGAACCTAACCCGAGTAAAGTTTAATATTGAAGAAGAAACATTGCAGTGAAACCTATGTTAGCAGCCGCCATTTATGACAATTACCTTCTGCCTTATGTGGCTTATGTGGCCAGGGAAATGTTCCCAATTTGTTCAAATTGTGTTCCCAAGATTCAGTTTCGAATAGAAGTGAACCTGTCCATATAGGCCACTTGCTTTCAATTTTTCACTCCTTCAGGTGGCTGTTATGGACAGGGTACTTCACTGTGATTTTCAGCTATACATCAAATGGAATGGTTAGACTCTCCTGTATATGCCTTTTTTTTTTGCCTTTTGTGTTCGGTAAAATAATTTTTCAGTCAAGGTCTCACTTCACACATATTATTTCATTTCTTTTCATAAACTGTTATTAGAAATATGTTTGGTTTTTTCGTAGGTTAATTTCTTTCGATTCAATTACACAGTTTTATTAAAAAGTTTTTGTCAAATGAAAAGAAAAGTTTTCTCAAAATCAAGCAAAGGATAGGTAATAGTCATACGTAAAGCGCTTTGAAGAATTTACGAGAAAAAGGTAAAGGAACAAAAAGATTTTTTTGTTTTCATGACAAAGATTTTCAGCCATTTTTTGCATATTAATTAATCTAGTCCCTCCTACGTCTCTGTAGTTTGCCGTATAGTATTCAGGGCTATTTGTTCTCACTAATGCCATTCTTGGTCAATCTCTATCTAGACTTGATAAATTCTTATGAGCTTCTGGCGCATAACAAACTGAAATTAGGATTTTGTTTTTAAATAATTCACTTCAATTTTTGTTTTTAGACAAAGGTTCTTAATGTTTCAAAAGTGTATCATAGGAAACCAAGGATGAAAAAATATTGCAGAAGTATATAGATCATTTCAACATGCCAACAGCGCATATATTAGAAGCTGAGGAGAGGACAGATGATATTAAAGTGGATAAGAATTTCAGGTTTGAGCATTTTCTTTTATCACCAGAACTACTGGCTGGATTGAAACAATCAGGATTCATTTATCCGTCACCAATACAACAGAAATCTATCCCACTTGCAAAATGTGGTGTCGGTATGTGTTTGTTCAGTTTTATTCACAGTCTCAAATTTTGTTTCCTATAGATTTGTCACAAAAACTTATAAAAACTCACAACACGAGTTTCCCTACATTTCTGCAGCAGTTTTGCAAGAAGTGACTTTTTGGACAACTAGACAAGATTTTTATCCAATTTATACCCAATAAAGCAGCATATTTTTATGAAATTATCAAGCCAGAATTAATCATCATGGTATTAAAAAGGCGTACTTAATGGCATGTCAAACATTTAGGGATTTCTTCCCCAGTGTTAGCCTCTGGAGTGAGGGTAGCAAAAGGATCTATAAGCACAAATTACAACCGTGTCTTATTTATTATTATTAAATTAAACTTGGGAGCAATGCAGGGCTTCTGCCAACTGTCACGGTACGCTTTATACGTGGTCTTCAAAATGTGGTCTTCATTTCGGTCTTTCGGAACCTTGAAATAGCCGTTTTAGAGAGTGTAGGGCTGAAATTTTCTTTGCTGCCCAACCATGGTGGGAGGCAGTTTTTTTAGGAGTTTCACAATATCAGTTTACAATATCAGTAGCAGTTTCACCGCTACTTTCACAATATTTCTGGTTGAAGCCCTGAAATGTGTAAATATCTTATGACTTATCTTTGCAATCATTCATAGAGTTAATCTTTTAAGCTGTGTGGTGGTATAGTAAGCTTATTATTCTATTGTATTCTATTCATTTGACTTTTTTAGATTTGGTATGTCAGGCAAAATCTGGAACAGGAAAAACTTGTGTTTTTGCTGTGACAGCTCTAGAAGCTATCGATCGAAACTTGAAATCTGTTCAGGTAATTACCATATTATAAAGTTGGGAACAACTACGGTTGAACCTGTCTTCCCAGCCACCTCTAAAAGGCAGCCGCCTGTCTAAGAAGACCACTTTGAATTCCCACCTACAACTTTTTTCATACAAATGACCCTCTAGAATGCAGACAGCCAGTGGCCAGTTATTTCAGAACCCAAAGAAGTACTGTAAAACACTGCATAAGCTAGCCAATATTTAAGAAAATTGCCTCCTATTTGATAACAAAATTCAGAATGTTTATAGAAAATGACATAACTGAAATTCTTGTGAAAATACTTATCATCAAACTTCATAATGTCAACAATGTTTCCAGATAACCTTTATTTCATCCAGGTCATATTTTAGAGATCCCATGAGTCCGATAGTGGCACCTATGAGTTTGCCCTCTTTTAAACTTTCATAAAAAATCATCAAAAAATGCCCTTATCTGTCTCTTTTTTGTCGTTTTGAGCGAAAAATGCACCCATGCCCCTGATTTCTAGAATGTCAGCTCAAGATTGCCAATTCAAAAAATTTGTTTCCTCTGGTCATTTTTCACAAAAGGTCTTTAAAAGCCGGTTTTGTTCACTCCCCAGAGTGGCTGCCTCATACAGGTTTCGCTGTACCTTCAAACGCAATATGAACCCAAAAAACTGCCTCCGGAAAAGAAAACACAGAAGAGTTTTGCCTTAAAAACTTGTCTAACTGAAATAAGTTTGTTGATATATTATTTGTACAATTGAAAGTAGAAAACTAAGACACTGTAGTTGCCCCCTATCTTGATCCGGATTCTGCCCTGGAAGTTACTGAATGTTTTATTGTTGAATTTTTCAATTATTCATTTTTATTTGGCTTTTTTATTTTAGTTTTTCATTGCTAGTTTATAAGTTTACATTTTCTGCACTTTTCCCATAATAAGTTTGGGGAATTGTTATTATTTTGTTTGTTTTGGTTTTTTTATTTCATTTTGGTGCTGACAGCTTTCACTCATTCACCCAAGAGCCCATATACATAAATCGCGCGATAAATCGCTGTTTAGCGAGGTAAAAATATCTCCTTTCAACTATCGCTTGTGGTGCAGAGTAGACCTAAATTCATGATTACACAACACTAGTAAAAGAAAAAATTATCGTAAATAGTTGAAAAGAGTAAACAAATAACCACTAAAGAAAATACTTACTTTACATCGACTTTCATTTTTATTTCAGTGAAAATTCTAGGACAGTTGGATACTTATTTTTCACAATTTTAAGAGTATTGAATGTTTTATGGGCAAACTTTTTTTTAAGTTCCTCTCCGACTGTTCTCCATCTCTCTAGCAAAAATTACTACCATTAAGAAAGGATTAAGGATTCCTGTTTGAAAAAAAAAAAAAAAAAGATTACTTCTCTCTTTCTGTCAATTCATATTTCTTCCAATTTTTTTTAACCCAATTTGTCTTGGGGTATTTTTGAACTTCATTGGCATGGGGGGATTCTACTCCTCCCTTCGGTTTCTCAAGAATAAATAACTCAACTAATAAAACTATACACACCGATAATAAAATCTTGTACAAAATGACACCATCAAAGCTATGATCATATATTTACCATGGTATGCCAAAAACAAGAATTTTTCAGGTTTTGGGGATGCTGAGACAAATATTACTGTATATCCTTATCGGCACATGCTCTAGACCTAAAATTTGGTCTGAATGTTCCTCTGATACTAGTTTCTTAAGGTTGGTAATGTCCTAATTTTCCTAAAAAATCGAATTGTGTTTTTAGAGGGGTCAAAAATGCCTTTTTTTTGCCAATTATTTGGCAACAACTCGAGGACTGTTTTTCCATGGCGCCTCAGCCCCAATCGCCACTGGAATGTTGAAAAGGTTTTAAAACTTAAGTTCAAGAAAATTTAAAAGTACTCTTATGACAAATAGGGTTAAGACGGTTAAGAACTGCATTTATTGTATTACTCATCACATGTCTTTAGTTTTGAGCAATTATTTTGAATGCTTAAAGTTTAAGTTAGTTGTTAGAACTATTAGTGTTTTTACCCAAGGTATTGGTGTTGGCACCCACAAGAGAAATTGCTGCACAAATTCGTGATGTGATCATATCCATTGGGTCCTCTATGAAGGGCTTGCGATGCTCGCTTCTGATTGGTGGGATTGCTGAAAGTGAAGATATTGAAAACCTGAAGGGATGTCATATTGTTGTTGGAACGCCTGGTCAGTGCCTTTTTATATGTCTTTGCCCACTTCCTCATACCTGTTCAGCATGTTAAGTAGGTGTAGATACAGTCCATTTGAAGCAGTGGTGTAACTTTGCAGGTTTTTCTGGTAGCCCAACCATTCGGCATGATTCATATAAAAAGCAGGTTTTTCTGATAGCCCAACCAGGCGACATGATTAATATAAAAAACAATATTCATATAAAATGCCGTTAATGCATATAACTAATATTGTAAGAAGTATGTATTTGGTTCTCTTATTAACTTACAACAACTGAAATTTACATTGACTGGAGAAACTGTTGTCTATCACAATTTATTGACATTGCTATTTGGCTACCAATCTACATAAGCATCGGGCAACTACAAAGTTAAATCACTGTGAAGGCTTGTTTCCAATCCAATTGTGACAAAAAAAATTTTGAGAAAGATATTTTTCAAAATAACAATTTTTGCGTTATTTGCTTGATTTCCAAAGAATTACTGTCAATATTTAACTTGCTTATACCCTGTTACATTCACCACTAACGAAAGCAGTAAGAAATAAAAAAAGAAGAGGGAAGAAAGGAAATGCGCACAACAAGAAACATGAATTAGGAATCTGTCAGTTATTATATCAAGTGTAAATCTTAGCCATTGACCGGGGAAGAAATGAACGTTGACCTTATTATGACTGTTTGTTATATCTACATTTAATTTTTCTTTCAAATCTACATTATATACAATGTCTTTCTGTTATTCCCTTGCTTTGCCTGCAATGCTCAAAGTGACTTTGAATTTCGGTAGGCATCCTTGTCAGTTATGTACTTGTTATTTGTGATTACCTAATTTGTAGAATGCCCTCCCCCCCCCTAACTTTTCAGCCTGGACAGAAGCTCTCAAAAGCAATAATTTCATCCATTAGATTGAGTTTTGGTTTGCTATTAACAGAACTCCTTATAAATTTTATTTCAGGACGTGTGAAATCATTAATAGAAAAATCAATATTGAGAGTGTCATCCATTCGATTGTTTGTTCTCGATGAGGCTGATAAACTTCTGGAAAGTAGTTTACAGAATCAGATCAAGTAAGTTGAATAAGCGAGACCACATTTTCCTTTTCTGTCTACAACCAAGAAAAGTAGAATAACCCTTAAAGGACCAGGGTCACAAGATGCTCACCAATAGTAAAGCACCGAAGTTGCCTGCTTGGAACCCTACTTGAAGGAAATTGGACGGTCTTTCCAATGAGAGCGCAGTCAATGTCCGGGAGGCTTTAGTTCCTCAGATACAGCCATTTTAATCTGTAATTTTTTGTCTTGAAAAAAGCCCTCTTTCTGAGAATGCCTGGTCCTAAAAGGATTAAAAGATCGTTGACTTTCACTATTGACCACTCTTCTATCATGTACAAAGGAAAATACTGTGCAATTATCAAAAAACTTAACCCTAAAAACCCTATCAGTTTTTTTGCGATAACCTCTGAAAGAAAAAGAGTTACACCTTGAAATTTTGTGACTTTTAATAAAATTTTATAAGGATCATGCCGGGCAAAAGAAATTTTGAAAAAAATTCCACGGGGCACAGGGCCATGCCCTTTTTTTCGGGCCCCAGACCCAAAATCGGGTAAAAAAAATTTTGCAGCATGATTTTGCAATTTTAATCATCATAATCGGATTCCTTGGGCAAAATTACATGGATAATAGTTTATTTAATATTTTTTACTTGATTATGGTGCTCAAAATGTGCGAAAGTCTAAAATTGGACTTCGCCCGGGC
>JANSTP010160003.1:0-12231 GCA_025330745.1 Cladonema radiatum | reverse complement strand
TTGAAACCCTTCCGTTGATGCAAAATTGATGAAAAAGCAGCTGCGCAAGAATTCAGATCACAATCTTCTAAAAACTGTGCAAGGGTCACTTGATCTTACGCAGACAGTCTGCTATTGAAATGTAGACATTAAGGAGATAAAAACCACTGAAATCTAAACTAGGCTACATACGTTTCATCTATTGAGAATGGATTTAGAAAAGCCAACGCGATTTTTAGCAACTTTAGTGACTTTTGTTTTTAGATAGGTCACAAAATGTTGTGCATGTGTTTTTGACAAAAAAACGCAAGTAATGGCAGTGGTCAAACTTTCTATCTTTTAAGACAACTTTTTCTGGTCTTTCTGTCAAAAAAATTAATCAAGAAACAGCTGCGCAAGGATTTTAACAAAAAGTTAAAAACGGCTTCCTCAAACTTAATTTTCGACGATTTTGGCATGTTGCCTGAAAAATGGTTTTTTTGCAAACAAAGAAAGGTAGTAAAGTAAGTGTTGTTAAGTTGAGATAAGAAGGTTATAGTATTTTCTAGTGAAGAAATCCATATGATTCTAAAGAAAATAAACTAGTTTTTTTAAGGTGCGCAGTTATTAGCAGTACACAATAATCAGATGCACTGACTATACCTTTTCATATTTTTATATGATAAATTAAAAAAAATGTTAACTTTTTTATATAAATACAAATTACCTTGTTTCTCCATCCTGATTTTTATATGAAGTTTGATAGAATCCTCTCATGTTGGTCTTCAATGTATAATCAAACTCAAAATAAAGTAAATACTGTCCCGCCGTAACATCACTATGAGTTTTCAAAACAAAATACTGATATCTGGAATATGAAAATTTGCTGTCTGTAAGTATGTTTTCATTGCTTTTGTCGAACAAATATCCATCAATATTATTGAAATCATGAGCATGAAGAAAGATATAACTTGTCGGTTGCGAAACAGTGATGTTAATTGACACTGATCCATTAACATTTTTTGTGTCTACATTAACAGAAAGGAAGAGATCGTAGTGTGTTGGAATGACATTTTTATCTAAGCGAAAATTTAGGTACGGTTCTTTGCCAGTTGTTGTTCTTCCAGGTGTTGTACTCAATATTCTTGTTTGTTGTTTTGACACTTCTGTTGATGGGGTAGTCTGGTATCCATCTTCTCCTCTCTTTATCTTACTGGAGGCTGCTGGAAAAAAAAAAAAATCGCCATGCTCTGTATCATGATTGGGTATTATTTATATCTTTACCCCATTAATACCATATGTATTGTCAAGTTACTTGAATCAGGGTGAAAGGGGGCAAAAATACTCCTCTTCCACAACTTGCCTTTACCAGAATTTCCAAAGGAATGAAATTTTACTGATTAATAAAACAACTTGATACGATACAATTACGCTCAAAAATGAGCTTCAAATCACAGGATTAAGTGATGACATCATCGTTAAAAAAACCTAAATCTTACGAGTAATGACCAAATCTTTGGAAATTTCTCAGTTTAACAATTTGGTTTTGGTTTCAGACTAAATTTTACCTTATAATGATGATCTCATCATATTCTTGGAAAAGTAACTGTGCTAAAATTGTGTTAAATACATTTTACTTGAAGTATCGAAAAACCTTTAATTTTGCTTTTTTACCATTAAAACTATTAAAAATGTTCTCTCAGAGGCGGCATTTTTGCACCATTGTCTCAACCCTGCTCACCCAGTCTTAATAGCGTTAAGCCAATTAACTAAAAACAAAGAATATTAAATACTAACATAATACTATTAAATACTTCTTTATCAGGTGAAACTTTGGCTGAACATAACTTGATTTCTGACTTTTATTTGACTTTAATTCGGCTTTATAAATCAAAGCATAATTCAGATCCGGCAAGCAAAATTAAATCTGCCAAAATTTGTTGAATAAAATTGGAAATTAGAATTAAAGTTGATAGGAAAAAAACATACAAACTAAATGTCGAATTTGTGCCAAAATTTTGCCTATTCTATTTTTTAAACTAGATTCGACAAATTTTCACCCTTATAAAGTAGCTCTAAGCAGATATTAAATTGTGAAAAAAATATCTGGTAAAACACCAAGGAAGTAAATATACAAGAAAAATAGTACTTGTGAATATCTGAAGAAAAACATTACAGCTACCAATGTAGAAGTTAAAATATTCTCAGTATAAAATATCAATAATTTTCATATAATACTTTTATTTGGCATATCTTTCAAAATAATACAGATACCCTGAAATTGTGTTTGAGTACGAAACTCTCTCAAAATATTCTGCACAATGGTAGGATGAGATTTTCATTCAAATAAATACTTCCAGTAGAGTCAGTTTCGACAAATTTTTATTTTAAAGCTGACATTTCTTTTTAAAGAGTAAAAATATCCATTCATTATAAAATCTCATAGTTTGACTCCCCCTCCACTTTCTTAATGGGGATGTAACTTCCTAAGAATTGCTTTATGGGAGGATGGAAAAATTCTATTTTTAAGGGGGGATAAGCAAAAGGTGGGTAAATTTTATAAGGGGGGAATGGTGATTTTATCAGCTTACTTTCTTTTTTTTGTCAATTTTTTTCTAATCATAGAAAATATGTCATCAAAAATGTTGCTCTTGCTCAAAAATGTAATATCTGTAGTTGGATATTATATTTTTACTTTATTTGAGCAGTTCCTTTTACAAGTTGCTTAGCAAACAAAATCAGGTGAATAGCTTATTTTTTTAATGGGAGGGGGATTAACATTTTAAGGAGAGATTCTACCCCTCTGCAAACTATGAGTCTCCTATCCATTGTTTTATGTTTTTAACAACTTTATAGTACTCCTATTTTCTCAAAAAAGGCATGTTATTTCTGTATGAATTGAAAGACAGTGCATACATACAACCAATAAATTTTAAATGAGAACAACAAGATGAAAGAAAAACACAATTTTTCAAACGTATATACACATCTTTGATTGCTGGTAGTACGTATGTGCAATGTTTTTATATGACCATGATCACTGGAAGCAAATATTTGTGTTTCCGAGCAGAACATATCTATGACCTATTATATCTCAATGGCACACAAAGGGTTTAGGATCTTTAGCCAAACTGTAAATGCCATATTATGAAACAAAAAATAAATCACATCTTACTGTTTCCTGATTCCAAATCTTTAACCTTCTTTTCAGCTTGAATATATAAAACAAGAATGACGACAAAAGCAATTATTGCTATTCCTGCTACTGCAGCAAGATACCATTTCTTCCTTGAATTTTGTTTCACAACAGACGGCTCTCTTAAATTGAGTTTTTCTATAGACGAAGCAGTTATTTTTGTCATCTTTTCATGATCTTGAATTCAACAATATACTCTATGGAAAAAAGCAAATTCCGAGAAATGCGTTTCTAATTAAGAAAATTTGACCATTACATTTTGGCAAAGAGACACTTCCGTCAAATAAAGTCGAAAAACATTTTTTTGATACACTTCGACAAATAACTGAGGTAATAAATAGCTGTATAAAGTTGACTTATAACAAAAAGCTGACTTGTTACAAAGTTTTTACTGGCAGGAACGGTGTTATTTACTTACCTGGACAATAAGAAGACAACATAAAGCTCAAAAGAAAAAATATGAGTTCTGGGAAGTTGAGTTGCCTCAAGAAATAGTCAAGATGGTATTTTGCATTTATAGGAGGAAGGAGGATAGTCTGTTATCATTTTTTACTTGTCCTATGGAACAGGAGTTATGCAGATTTTGATAAAATAAGAAGACCAAGGGTGAAAGCTACAAAGGGTACGAATTCTCAAGAAACAAAGTGTAAGATTCGATGGCAATCATAGTTATTGCTAGAATAATAATTGATAGCAATCTGTCTTTATTAAAAATCCATAGGATAAATTAATATTCAAACAATGATTAAAATTCTTAGTTACTAAGCCAACATTTGGCACTCATGTACACCCAAAATTAGACTTTCATTAGATTTCAACATACTATTTCAACATACTATAGTCGTCACAATAAATCATACATAACTCCATTACAAGCTATGCAATTTCTCTCTCCTGCAAGCAATAAAAAACAAGCAATATTCTAAGCTTATGTTTACAAACACAACAAAACTGTCAGTTGTTTTAAAAACAAAGTTTAAATGTTTTTCCTCTTATTTCATGTCAATGGCATTAAAATGCTGACTTTACTTTTGTACTTATACAGAACAATAGCTTCAAGCAGCACATCACGTCATACTATTGACAAATTCTGAGGTATCTGTGAACAAAGTTTTCCTTTTTTCTAACTGCAGTAATTCAAAAAATGACTGAAAATGTTTTAACTACTCAGTCTAACTATATTAAAAATAGGTTTTCTTTAACAGCCAATTTGTTTTAATGAAAGAGGATCTTTTGCAGTTACTCAACGATGAAATATATAATACATTATACATTCTAACAATGCTATTCTATATCATTCTTTTGAAAGAATTTGTTCAACTTCTTCTTTCTAAAATGTACAGGAATAAATTTTTCCAAATTAAGTTTTAAACTACCATTAGAATATTAGAAAATCTTTCATACAAATTTAACAAGAAAGTTGAATCCTTTGATTCCTTGCTTATATCAAAATTGGAATTGGAATTCAAGTCTGCAATATTACTTTAACATAGTAAGGCTAATCATTATTGCCCACCAAAGTTATTAGCTAATATCTTATGCATTTTCACTGGCACAATTTAAAAGATGAATAGTATTTTAAAGAGCCAAGCAAGTCAGTTTTGTTTAGTCACTCAGAAGTGACAAGGATACAAAATACCTTCAGCATTGAAGTCCTTTGTTTTAAAGTCATTGCTAACTTATCTTGTATAAGTCTTGTATAATTGTCATTGCAAACTTTTCTTGTATAAGCAGCAACACCTCTGCAGAAAAGGCTTGCAACCATTGTGTTGCCATACCCTCCCCGTTAAAAGACGGACAAAGACGAAGAAAACATTATTTTACCCTGAAAATCGCAGGCCCTATTCCTGAGTAAAAAGGGGCACAATACCTTGATGTTCTGCTCTTTTTAACAATTTTTTATAGGCAAAAAAAACCCATCCAACCACCTTTTGATAAAAGCCTTTTTGAACAAAATCTACCTAAAGAGTGGACGTTTTTGTTTTTGACACTTATTTGAATGCTAGATAAGGACCTGAATTGACTTTCTAAATACCATGGGAAAATCTAGAGCAAAAATTCTTCCGCTTTCCAAATAGGTGCTCAAAAAACGAAACCCAAAATACCTCTAATTATGTTTTTCCTTGAAGTGCTTTCTGCATTAAGAATCGCTTTTAAGTATGATTGAGATGCATCTATAGCCATATGCATAAAATTATTTCATTTAGGATATTTTGACCAGTAAAGATTAGACGGTGAGGATATTGTAAAGAAAGTTATTGCTCTACCTTAGCACTCACATTAAAAACGTTAGAAAAAACAGAACCTTTATGAAAAGTCTAGATTTTCCCCTGAATACTCATTATAATTTACATGCATTTATACTGCCATCAGAATGCAAAGCCATGTATGTAAGAATAAGCAAAAACAAAAATCACAAAAAAAGAAATTTAAGCAAAAAGGGTCAACTAAAAAATTGCCACTTCAAAAACTTGCTTAGAATTGGCACATGGAAATATTGGATATTCATTAAACATTTTTGAAGTCTCATTGATTTAATACTGTCAGCCATGAACTGAATACTGGATATGTGTTTCAGAATTAAGAAAACAACAAGTGAAGGAAAACTGAACAACAACACTCTTATACAAACATGAAAATATATATTTTCTTTTCTTATCAAATGTTTTAAAAAATATGTACAAAAAAATATTCCTCCTCTCTATAAAATTTTACATTTTCTCGACAAAACGCAATGTTTTCCTTATAAAAATTATAGATGACACAAATCTAATGGTACATATAAAAAATAATCAATCAAATTTTATGAAAAATAATCCAAAATTAAGAAAAAACGATTAGATATTAAAAAAGAGCCTATTTTAAAAAAGAGTCTATCTATAAAAATCAATTCAAATCAGATATATATGTCTTTGGTAAAGATACATAATATTCTGAACAACAAAAAGTTAAGGAAATAAAGTAGCACTGGCAAACACAACTGTACCATTCAAAAACAATAACTACAACAACTTTCGTATTTCATAAATCAACAAAACAGAAAATAGAACTTCTAAGCAAAGAAGAACTTCTGATAAAGCAACAACGCAACAGGACTTCTAAAATATAATACTTTTCTAAATCATTTTTTCGATTTTATGCAAGATTTTTCACTGCATTTTCTAACCAAGCTGTGATCGGAGCTTCGTTTCGTTTTATCCATTCAATATTCGTTTTGATGGATTCTTCTGACTGTTTAATGATGCGGGATGCAGAACCTTGATTTTTTATTTCTGTTTCAACAAAACGCTTCATCTAAAAAGAATATTACTACATTTGCGACATCTAATTTCATGGCAGGCAGATTTGGCCAGTGAGAAGAAAAAGACCTGATAAGAACATTCAACTTTTGGGGATTATAAATAAAGCTTTGTATGCATTCCTTTGCAAATAATACAAGCATCAATCAATGCCTTTTTTAGACATTTTCTGGGTCAGAATATTCAACGCTTCCCTGCTCCTAAGCACTATATTCATCCTTTTTAAATGAAAAAGGAAAAAAGTCTAATTTAACTGGGTTTTTCTAAATATTCTGTGTCCTTTTCATAGAAACCATACTTCGCCTTGATTTTCTGTCACAGGCTCTGAGTATAGATTAACCAAATACCTGCTCAAGTTCATATTCTGTGTTGAATCCCCCAGTGACACTTTGAAAGATTCTTCGCATTGTGAAAAACGATTCAACAAATCTATGAGAAAAAAAATAAAAATTAGTTCAAAACTAAATGCACAAATTTATATGAAGAATCAGACCCTAATCAAAGACTTCAAATAAAAATCAGGAACCAAACACAAAAGGGCACAGTTTAAGACAACAAACAGGTTACCACAAACAGTTACCACAAACAGGTTGAGTTATAAAGTTCACAAGAGGTGCAGAGTGTTTTTTAGGCATAAAAAAATGTGGAAAAGGGCAGAGCGTCAGGGTAACGAACCCTTCTTTACTCTAGCTTACGGGCTGAGAATCCAGTTTATATTTTACATCACATTTATCTATTCTCTTATAATCATAATGTAGAAATGCAACCATCAAGGAAAGCTTTCTCCAGAGATGTCAGAGAAAAACTTTAGAAACATCAAAATAATCTAAGAAGTTAATCAAATTGTTGAATTCAGAAAAATTGATCATAATAAAAAAGTTGCTACTTGAAATAAATTGACTACTATTGGCTTTATATTCCAGTCTTAGCCTTTACAAAGTGAAGGTGAAATTGAATTTTCAATGTAAATAGTAAAAACGATATTTTATTGCAACTAAACCTTGAATAGTAGAATCAATAATATTTAATCAAATTTATTTTGGTTATTCAACTTAGATCATTTTGTTTTTTTAAAATTCCTAAATTTTTATAACCGTGATTGCCCAAGATTGCTCATTGCCCATGTTGATTGTGTGAATATGACTTTTTCAATGCTTCATAAAAGAAGCATTACTAAACAAAAACTTTGTGTTGTAAAAAGGTAATACCAAAATAACTAATATTTATTTGGTGATTTTTAGGACAAAGGAGCTAATGGATAGAAAATGAGATTCCTTCAATCATTAATGGGCTACTGGATAGTGTCTGATATTTTCTTATCAAAGCAGCCTAAATTTTAATTATAGTATCATTGGGGAAAAGCTTAATTTCTTAATTCCTAATTACATGATTTCTTGAATTCTCATGGAAGATACAAATCTATGAAAGCAAAATTAAAAAGTAAGAACATGTACTCTTTACATCTAAAAGTAAGCAAAAACACTTTTGAAGAGAGGGAATATCTAGTAAAATACAGACCTTTCTTCAATAATTTCCCAGTTGCTTTTCATAAAATTCCACGCTTTATATCTACCATTGGGATTGGAATTCGATACATAACTGAATACTGCAGACACATCTTGAGACTTGATTATTGATTCATTGAGAGCGTAATTCAGATATCTAAAAAAAAATTATGAACAAAAGCATACGCATATTTTGCAGAGTCACACATAATCATGAAGCATTTATTGTAACTCAATTTCAAAATAATAATTAAAGAAAAAATCTCTTAATTTTTTTTTTTCTCAGGATATGCGTTATTTCTCTTTACACATTTTGAAAATTTGCTCTCTAATAAGAAAAACAAAAATTGAAACAATATGGCAAAACAATGAAAAGAAAAATATGCAAAAAATTATATTAGTTGGATTTACGAGCAGGCAGTTCAGCAGTCATTACTTCAAAATCTGATGACCCTCCAGTTGTTTAGAAGGGCGACTGCCAATCAACTTATAGGCACAGTAAAAGCACATAGTATGGTAAGACCTGGGGATGTATTAAAATAGGCCACCGTATAGTTTGTCTAAACTCAGCAGGCATTAAACAATGAAAACTTAAATTTCTCATAACCTAAAATGACAAGGCATTAAAAACATGGTAATGTAAATAAAAATGACAAGGTAAACAAGATCCAAAGTTATCGTCAACTAACCTGTCAATCAACCAATCTTCTTTTGTTGCAGCCAAAGCATAAAGTAGTTTTCCCTTTTCTGATGCGATTTCATTATTTTGATATTGTTTGAACACAAAGTCCCAATCCTCTACACCTCCATTGTAAACACCGTAATAATACACAATCGTACGGAGATCACCTGACACTCTGCAGCATGAAAATCAAAATTCAAAACCACAATGAAGAAGCGTATTTCAAACTAACCTCATCTACAAATCTCTTAAAATAACATGAACAGATTACTAAATGTACGTAAGAGCCACAAAAGCAAATTGTGTCAACAACGTTTTTGGGGTTTTATAGAAAAATTTAAATATTTTGAAAGAAATATGTTTACACCATCAAACGTTTGACATGATTTTCCGATGCTTTTATATCTAAGGGAAAATAGGCAAATATAGGCAAATAGGCAAAGTTTTGTGCGATTTCCTTTTGTAGTTTTTGTGTTCGGTAGAGAGAGGAGACAACTTTACCCTCCTGTCTCCACGCACATCATGCAGCCTATGCACAATAGGATTAAATAGAACAAGTTCTTCGAAATAGTGCTCATGTGAAAAATGCTATTACGGTTAAGTTCTTAGCTGCGATAATAAACAAAAGAATTCAGACAAAAATAATTTTAAGCAAAAACTGACATTAAGTGGCTCGAAAAGCAACTCATTAAGCAAATAAACCACATTAATATGTCAGTGGTTTTGATTGTAAAAGTGTAAATTAGATTGACTTCATAAGCAGGGCTTTATGAAGACACCTTTGGCTAAGTCCGTTTTTACCCTCTAGATTGAGCTTTCTTCATACAGTGAAACCTGCTAAAACGACTACCTGTCTATAAAGACCACTTTTTCTAGGTCCCAAAACAGCATTTTCTATTGGATTGAACCTGTATAAGAAGACCACCTGTCTACAAAGACAACACTTATGGTCCCTAAAGTGGTTGTCTTATACAGGTTTCACTGTATATGTTAAATAATATTGCATCCACAAAAAGGTGAAATGTTAAAGTTAGCAGTATGAGAGTTCATTTATAGACTGTTTTACCTTGGTATAAAATTTTTTGACTATTATTTTCTTCTTTCGGATATTTATAATGTGATTAAAAATGTGAAAAATACCAAAAATAAAGTTTTTCTTGAGTAATGCTAAAATTTTCCACAGATTCAGTTTTAACAGCCCTGAAAATTGCCTGCATAAAACCCTGAAAGATATAAATACTGACTTGTTTTTAACAGGATCTTGTTTCCACTTTTGAAACAAATCTGAAGCTTTTGATAAACAATCTTTATGACCATTACCACATGCTATGCTTGCAATCAGTATTTGTAAATATCTATGAAAAATAATAATATTGTTTTTTATGCTTCATTTATAGAGTTAGCATAAGTATTTAAATTCCTGGATACCGCTTTTAACAATTGCAGAAAATGAAGACAGAAAATCCCAGCTTGTATGGCAAAAAACATACAAACAGTAAAGTTTTATCATTATTTGGTAACACTTCTAACTCAAGGATGCCACTGATGAGTTTTTAAAAATCCGGAAAATCTCAACGCAAATTTAATGAATGGCTGGCACAGAAAGAAATTTGGATAATTTCATGGCGCTTTTCTATATTTTTTGTTACGTAAACTCAACATATTTAGAAAGTCACCACAAAGTGAAGATGTCACAACCACAAGAACATTATATTTCTTTTATATAATTGTTCTGGAATACAAACCAACACTATGAAAAATCCGGAGATTCGAATATTTCCGGAAAAGTGGCATCCTTGCTAAATACCGAGAGCTAAATTTTGTTCTTTTCTAACATATCTAAGACTTTTCAGAGATGCTACATCAACATTTTATGAAAAATCTTAAAGCTACTTTTTTGCCAAATTTATCATGAGAGTTCGACCATAGTTTGCCGTACAAAGAGCAAGGCTTAATTTTTCTCAGATATTCAGCATTCTAGATGTACCTATTAACTCTATGGCTTCATTCAGTAAACAGTTGAATAAAGAATATACAGAAATCAATATACAGCCATTAATTTCAACAGTGACATGTTTATTCATATCTTCAAACAAAAGAAACAAAAAGTTTTTCAAATTGTCTCTGCTAAAATTTAAATACAAGTTGCAAAACTCGTGTGTGCAATCAACAGCAACTGTTAAACAAAAAAAAATGTTCACACCTTTAAACATTCATCAATGACTCAAACTGTTAAGTAATGGTAGATATTTATCAAAAATTACAACATGCTTTTTTTAAACTATTTACTCTAAGAGCTCTTACATCAAATAAATAAAATCATATTCTTTAAAAGACATCTTTTAGAGTGAACAACCACTTTAAGAAGATAGACATCCGTTCGGAACACTCTAGTAATTTTTCATTTTTAACAATAATTTGGAGAATTTAGCTATCTCCATAGTTGGAAGAGGGGTTCGATCCCCCATTTCAAATTGACCCCCTTTCAGAGCTACCCCCTTTTTCTGTTTGGTCGAGTCCCCGCCGTCTCCCTTCTATTTGAAAAAATTTCCATCACTTAATAAAAGGATAATTTATCGACAACACTTCTACAGAAAGATCATCTTTATACCTAAAAAACAATGTGCCATTGTTTTCAAGCTTCATTTTCAAGATTGTTATTAGATGACTTCAAAAAAAAGCTGAAGTAAAAATTTTGTTCATTGCAAAACATTAATTCACTCCCTTTCAAAAGGTGATTCCTCCTTTTAACATAATACCTCCTCTCTACAAAAAATTCTGCTACCCCCTCTTTCAGCCAAATTTTGGAAAGTCGCCCCCCCCCTTTTATGAAGTGGGAGGTTCCAACTATGTATGTCCATCATAAGGTTTACAAATTGATCAGTTCCTTTTTTAGGTCCTTAATGCGTCCGAATATCAGACCCTTCCCTGCCTCTTAAGACTATATTTTTTGCCCTTTTAAATCGAAAAGGGGGAAAAAAGTTTACTTTTAGTGTATTTTTCTTGGCATTTTGTGCCCTTTTCATAGAAACCAGACGCTGGCCGAATTTTCTAGAATAGGCCCTGCTGATGTTACAAAAGATACTCTAATATTGCATATTACAAACTATGACGTATTAATATATTGTAACAATGGCTTCCAGAAAGATGACGTCACATATTGGCCATTGTCTAAATTTATTCCACCTATCCTCAGATCTGTTTTATGATTCTGCATTTCAGTTGCTTCTCGAACTTTCCTTACAAAATTGTTTGACTCAATTTTGAGAGTTCTCACTCGAATTCAATTGATCTTATTTGGGCATGTTTTTGAATGGTTTGCAATATCCCATTTTTCTCCTTCTTTCTTTCCTTTATACATTCTCTTGGTGATGATGGAGATAGCTATATTCTTCAAAATATAGTTAAAAATAAAAAATTTACTAGAGTGTTCCATAAATTCATGTCTAATCTTCTTAAAAAATCATGTTATGTTCAGAAATAATTTCATAACCAAGTTGTTTCAAAATATTCGATATTAAGGATGAAGGAAGCTTCAATGTGCCTTTTTGTACTGTGTTTGCTTTTCGCCAACATGGAAGAATAACAGAA